>CM021102.1:301866146-302090847 GCA_007115665.2 Sequoiadendron giganteum
GTTTAAGGGTTGAGGGTTGAGAGATTAGGCCTCACTTATCTCACAATCCCTCTCTATCAGGCCTCACTTACCTCCCACCCTACTTTCTTAGGTCTCTCCTTCCCACCCCCTCTCACTCAGTCCCTCTCTCTCTCTTAGGTCTCTCTTTATCACACACTCACTCACTCCCTCTATCTCTCTCCCCTCTACCCTAAACCCTAAACCCTTAACCCTTAAACCCTAAACCATTAAACCCTCTACCCTTTACCCTTAACCCTCCCTCCCTCTATCTCTCTCCCACTCCCTCCCTCTCTCTCTCTCTCTCTTTCAAGTCTCTCCATCCTACCACCTCTCCCTCTCTCAGGTCTCTCTCTCACTGACTCAATCCATCCATCTCTCTCCCATCTCCCTTAAACCCTATACCCTCAAACCAATACCATAAACCATCAACCCTGTAGGTCCTCAACCCTATACCTTCAATTCTCAACCATATACTCTATACATTGGATCCTCAACCCTAATATATCTTTATCCCTCCCTCCTCTTATCTCATTATCTCTATCTCACTTCTCCCTCCATCTCTCCCTCCATACATCCCACCTTCTCTTCCCTAATACCTCAACCCTATACCATCAACCCTTAAAACCTTAAACACTCAACCCTATACCCTAAACCCTCAACGCTTAAATCCTAAACCCTTAAACCCTCTACCCTCTACCCTCTACCCTCAACCCAATAACCTCAACTCTAATCCCTCAGCACTTAAACCCTTAAACCCAATTAAACTCTCTACCCTAATCCCTCTATTAGGTATGTCACTCACTCACTCCCTCTATCTCTCTCCCATTCCCTCTCTCACTCCCTCTCTCTCACTCTCTCCCACTCTGTCTTTCTCCCTCTCTCTCCCTCTCTTAGATATCTCCCTCTATCTCATGTATCTCCCCTCACCCCCTCCATCTCTCTTTAATACCTCTATCTTGAGTACTCCCTCTCCCTCCCACCCCCTCTCTATCTCTCAAGTCTCTCTCTCTGACTCCTTGTATCTCTCCCATCCCTCTATCTCTCACTCCCTCTCTCTCCTACTCTCTTAGGTATATCCTTCCCACCACCTCTATCCCACTTTGTCTCCCTCTCCTTCTCTCTCATGTGTCTCCCTCCCACCCCCTCTCCCTCCCTCTCTCTCACTTTCTCTCTGTCTCTGTGGATTAGGGTTTAAGGGTTAAGGGTTAAGGGTTGAGGGTTGAGGGATTAAGAGGGTATAGGGGTCGAGGGATTAGGGTTGAAGGGTTGAGGGTTGAGGAATTAAGAGGGTATGGGGGTTGAGGAATTAGGGTTTAAGGGTTGAGGGTTGAGGGATTAAGAGGGTATGGGGGTGGAGGGATTAGGGTTTAAGAGTTGAGGGTTGAGGGATTACGGTTTAAGGGTCTACCTATTTGTCCATCTATACCTATTTATCTCTCCCTCCTTCCCTTCTCTCTCTCAATATCTCTACCTTCTTTCCCTCTCTACCTCTTTCTCTCTCTACCCTTAACCCTAAACCCTAAACACTTAAAACCCTCTACCCTCTACCCTCTATCTCTCTCCCACTCCCTCTCCCTCCCTCTCTCTCTCAATTCTCTCCCTGCTACCCTCTCTCCCTCTCTCAAGTCTCACTCACTCACTCACTCACTCGTTCTATGTCTCTCCCCTCTACCCTTAACCCTTAAACCCTCTATCTCTCTCCCACTCCCTCCCTCACTCTCTCTTTCAAGAATCTCCCTCCTACCCCCTCTCCCTCTCTCAGGTCTCTCTCTCTCACTCACTCACTCACTCCCTCTATCTCTCTCCCCTCTCCCCTAAACCCTAAAACCCTCTACCCTCTACCCTTAACTGTCTAACCTCTATATCTCTCCTACTTCATTCCCTCTTTCTCAAGACTCTCCCTCCCTCCATCTGTAAACCTAACCTTGAACCCTTATACCCTCTACATACATTAGACCCTCAATCAAATCCTTCAAACTATATACCCTTAACTACACCCTAAACCCTCTACCCTCAACCCTAAACCCTTAAACCTTCTACTCTCTGCCGTCAACCCTCTACCCTCTACCCTCTACCCTCTACCATTAACTCTTAACCCTCTACCCTCTATCGCTTTTCCACTCCCTCCCTCTCTCTCTCTCTCACTAACTCCCTATATCTCTCTCTACTTTACCCTTAACTCTAAACCCTAAACCCTTAGCCCTTAAACCCTTAAACACTCTATCCTCTACCCTCTACTTCTCTTTATCTCCTCCCACCTCTATCTACCTAGACCTCTCTTTGTTTTTTCTCACCTCTCTCTCCATCCCTACCTCTCCCTCTATATTTTCTTTCATATCTACTTCTCTCTACCTATTTGTCCCTCTATACCTATTTCTCTCTCCCTCACCTCCTCACTCTCAATATCTCTACCTTCTATCCCTTTCTGTCTCTCTCCCCTCTACCCTAAACCCTAAACCCTTAACCCTTATACCCTAAACCATTAAACCCTCTACCCTCTACCCTTAACCCTCCCTCCCTCTGTCTCTCTCCCACTCCCTCCCTCTCTCTCTCTCTTTCAAGTCTCTCCATACCACCCCCTCTCCCTCTCTCAAGTCTCTCTCTCACTCACTCAATCCATCTCTCTCTCTCCCATCTCCCTCTATATTTATCTTTATATCCCCTCTCCCTCTCTTTACCCACTTCTCCCTCCATAACTCTATATCTCAACCATGTCTCCTCTCTCTCTCTCTCTCTCTCTCTCTCTCAAACACAAACCTCTATCTACCTAGACCCTCTCTTTTTTCTCACCTCTCTCCATCCCTACCTCTCCCTCTATATTTTCTTTCATATCTACTTCTCTCTACCTATTTGTCCCTCTATACCTATTTCTCTCTCCCTCCTTGCCTCTTCACTCTTAATGTCTCTACCTTCTTTCCTCTCTCTCTGCCTCTACCCTAAACCCTAACCCTTAAACCCTAAACCATTAAACCCTCTACCCTCCCTCCCTCTCTCTCTCTTTCAAGTCTCTCCATACCACCCCCTCTCCCTCTCTCAGGTCTCTCTCTCACATCTCCCTTAAACCCTATAAAATCAAACCAATACCCTAATCCCTCAACACTTAAACCCTTAAACCCAATTAAACTCTCTACTCTAATCCCTCTATTAGGTATGTCACTCACTCACTTCCTCTCTCTCTCCCATCCCTCTCCCACTCCTTCTCTCTCACTCTCCCTGACTCTATCTTTCTCCCTCTCTCAGATATCTCCCTCCCACTCTCTCTCTCCCTCTATCTCATGTATCTCCCCCCACCCCCTCCATCTCTCCTGAATCCCTCTATCTTGATTGCTCCCTCTCCCTCCCACCCCCTCTCTATCTCTCGAGTCTCTCTCTCTCTCTCTCACTCCTAGTATCTCTCCCATCCCTCTATCTCTCACTGCCTCTCTCTCATACTCTCTTAGGTATCTCTTTCCCACCCCCTCTCTCCCGTTTTCTCTCTCTCTCTCTCTCTCTCTCTCTCTCTCTCTCCTTCTCTCTCGGGTGTCTCCCTCCCACTCCCTCTCCCCCCCTCTCTCTCTGTCTCTATGGATTAGGGTTTAAGGGTTGAGGGATTAAGCCTCACTTACCTCCCACCCTAATTTCTTAGGTCTCTCCTTCCCCACCCCCTCTCTCTCACTTTGACTCCCTCTCTCTAAAGTCTCTCATTTTCAGAGGAACATATTTGGCACTCGCCAAATGGGTTTTACCTTGAAATGGTAAAAATAATGGTTGACCTCGTGATTCAGGCTGACATTCTCCTATGTTTGTCTAGTTCAGCACTTTATCCGAGTCAAATACATCTTTTTTTCTATAGTTGAATTCATATTGTACCAATCTATGCTTGATCCATCACCTTTTTACTACCAATCTACATGGTAGAAAACACAGAAGAAGATATTTTGAAGTTTCTACATCATTTTACATTATCTGAGGTAATATATTCATTTTGGTAAATTGAAATGTTTGTCTTTAGTATATTTTTTTGTTTTTGAAAATATAAACTAAATTTCCTTAATGATTTTATTAATCATAACAATTGGACTTAGAATTCAACATTGAATTAGATGGGATTTTCATAAAAAAGTTCAATTTTTATGAGTTTGAAGAACAAAAAAAATAAAAAGCATGACATTTACTTAACATAAATTTACTTATGAATTCTATTTCCATTGCTTATAGTAGTCCATTTCTAGCATGGCTCGTGGAATTCACTGTATTTCATTCTTTTGCCAACTAATTTGGAAAACTTTTATTTTCATCTAATTTGGAAAACCTCATTGCCAAAGAAATAGTGAACAATGATTAGATATAGCATCATAGACCCTTCTTTGAATCCATATTCTTCATGACTTTTTTGACAATCAAAAATTTGGTTTTGAGAAAAATAAACACAAGAGTCTCTAGTTTTCATTTAGGTGGCAGCAATTTATACCCTAGGTTTGTGATTCTCATTGATTTGTTGTATTGAATGGTTTCCACCCCTCTCTGGATCAATTTTTTTGTAAAATGCATTACTTACTTTTTTTCTATGTGTGTTTTTGGACATGTAGCATTCAAGGTCATGCTGAGGAAATGACTAAAGCCTCTAACACCAGAAGAGCATGTAGTTAAAAATGAAAGGAGAAGAGAGTCAAAAAATGTAGCTTGTGAAGCAAAGGAATTGCAGCCCATATAGCCACAAACTTATGTGCAATCTAAGAGAGATGTCAAATTGGAAAAAAAAAGGGCACGAATGAGGAAAGTTCGTGGAAGGACAGGAATGAATACAGAAGTTGGGAGCACATCATCAACCATAGGTGAAGCTCAATGCACATCTCTAGTTGAAGAAACATTGACAACAACATGTGGTTTTCTAGGTACATCGGAAATCACATCTCCAATTGAAGACACACCATCAAAAACATTGCGTTTTGAAAGTACATCAGCAAACACATCTCAAGTTAGAGGTACAACATTGTTTACATGTCAATCTCAAGGTATGTCATCAATTGCACCTCCAATTGAAGGTACATGACCTATCCCCGATGTTGTTGACCTTCCCAATATTGACACAAATTTACATTTGAGAACTCCTCCTAGATTTTTGCATAGAAAACCTACATTTTTGATTGATATTGATTCCAATGTTTTGAAATGGATGCCTAATAAGATTCCAAAATGTACATGTCAAAGATATGTAGAAAGGATATGGAGTTTGTTTTTTGCGAAGCTAAGTGAGGGTGGAAGATGCCAACTATTTGTTGAAATGATGAGGAAACTCAAATTTAGGCCCACCATGAAGGCTCTTGGGCTAAGAGTTTTGAATGACTCAAGTGAAAATTCCATTGTAAGGAATTTGATGATTGCATACGAGAGTGTGGGTTCCACCTCACGCATGAAGGATAGTTGTGCCACATGACATGTGATGACAACAACATTGTTAAGCAGTCAAACAAGGAGCAAGGTGAACCTTACAAAGACAAGTAAGTCTTTGAAAATAAGTAGATCATCTCTAATGAGAGCCAAAGGAAAGTGTGAAAGAGTGGAGGATCCAAATAGCAATGAGTTATGGGCATTTTCGGGTAGAGTGCCATGGAAAGACACAAGAATTGCTCAAGGCTTGAGATCTTTAATTGTGAATTATTGGAAGGATAACACAAGGACCTCTCCTAATCAAAGAGATGTTGTAAGAAGGATAATTGGTAGTATAAACCATGAGCCACATCCAATGCATTATTTGGATACCACTCAAACCCAATTTTTTGCTGATTTTGTACAAAAGTTTCCTGAAATTAAAATATGTCAAAGGTATTTTGAAATGCTAAAGCCTTTTTATGCCAAAATAAATCACACACACACTACTTATTGTTGTAGGGTTCATATTAATTTTTCTAACCATTATGATGTTTATCGACGTATATGTGTAGATATGCATACTGACAATGTTTTGTAGGAATGTAACATAATGCCTCCACCTAAATCGTCAAGGAAATTTTTGTCTTCCATTTTATGTGAAAGAGAGGATGGTCAAATTTTTTACAAAAAGTAATGTTTGGATGGCACATGTGATCATTGTGGTGGCATGCAACATTTTCCAATTTTCCAACACATGGCTAGTACACACACAATTGGAGACAAAATTGTGGAATTTTGCAATTATACGACAGTGGCATATAGTATAAAAGATGGGAAAGAAGCAAAGAAGTGTGAATTGGTTAGTGATAAGATTCTAGCGTATCAATTTATGGCAATTTTTCATGATCAGGTGGTTTATGATTATGCAATGCATACACATAGAGCACAATGGTTGGACTCATAGTTCAAGTTATTCAAGGACACATTTCCACTTTGTCATATTGTTTCAGTTGTCGACTTCGCTAAGAACTACACACTACAACCACAGAACGAGGTGCAATCATAGTACTACAACTCTATGCAGGTTTCTATATTTGTACATATAGCATTCATTCATGCAAATGATAGTACATAGGAAAATGGGAAAGTATTGAGGGAGTATCACTTTTACATCAGTGATGATCACACACATTCTGCAGAGTTTGTTCAAGGTTGCTTTCATATGTTCTATGTCGATCTGGCTAGCAGGGGCATACCATTTATTCAACATATCATATGGTCAGATAATTGTACATCACAATTCAAGAATGCCAAAATGTTTTACTGGTTGAGCAGGATGCATAGGATTAGTGGTGTTCAACATATGTGGAACTTCTCAGAGGCCGTGCATGGAAAGTGGGAGCGTGATGGAGCAGGTGCATGTATCAAAAGAGCCCTAGCACGAGAAGAGTTAAAGCACACAAACAGTGTAAAGTTGACAGGTGCAAGATCAATTGTCCAGTGGTGCAATGGTTCAATGGGTCCAGGTAGTGAAGTAAATTCTTTAGTTCGTAGACTTTTTCATTTAGTAGATGATACTAACATTGCAAAATATGAGGATTGTTGTACACTAACAGGATCGAGCAAGCTAGACTCTTTTAGAAGCTCCAATGCAGGTACATGGACTATCCATACAAGGAAGATGGCATGCTTTTGATATGTATGTACACTTCAATCATGGAATGATTGCGAGTCAACAGAGTGGGTTGATGAATGGTCTATAAGAAGTCTAGCCCCATTTGACACTTATCAGCTCCTGACAACTCTACAAATCATAGAGATGGAATCATCCATTGAATTTGATCATGTATTAGACCTACTAGAACCAGGTAATATATCTTACTTACAAGTTTTATTATGTTTCTTAGTAAATAAATATAACAAGATGAACATATCAATGCAGGGCACATTTATGCGGTAATTGCAAATGATGACAATGAAGAGGGTACAAATTATTACCTGTTCCATTGTATCGAGGCCAAAAATAAATTGGAGTCCCTAGTTATAGACTGAGAAAACATAGAATATCCAACAGGTTCGGTGGTTGTTATTGGAACATGGATTCGAAGGTATCCAGTTAAGAATGTTGTAGTTTGGTTGTTGGAGGACTTCGACACGCATCGGAAAATTCTTCACTATTCGAACCTTGTCGTCGCCACCAACGTTCATTTGATCAAATATAAGGGTAGACCTATGAACAAGAACTTGTGGAAAGTGTGTGAGTCTAACCATGATGCAATACTCGACACAATAAAGACTAGAGTAGACTCTAATGGTTCCCTGGATTGATTTGTAAGTATGCACATTGAATTTGTAAAGCCATGTTATTGATCACTCTTTTGGACCAACACCTTGTGATAAGGCTTTTTCACCATTACTATTTGATGTCATATATGCATTTACAATTTTCATTGATCCTTCTCTAATTGTGACTGTAGGTAATACTGAACTTTGTCAAAGTATATAAGAAAAGAACAACATCGGTTGTTGGTGTAATTGTTCAGTGGTATGAGAAACATCGGTTGCTAGTGTATTTTCTGGTTGTTAATCTTCTCTATCTTTTCCATCTCCTAGATTTATCAAATTTTTATATGCTACATGTTTTATGTTAAGCCTCTTAGTGAGAAATCGATGCAACTTAGGTCATCTCTAACATACCTTAGGGTATAACATTCAACAAAACAACTACTATGGTTCAACCGACTCGATCCCTTAAGGGTGCAAAGTGCAAAAGGGAAACAATATTTGATAGCGTATTACTCACAAATTTTGGTGATTATGAAATATCTATCTAAACCTACGAGTTCATGTTGGGCCCCTCTACAATAACCTTTCTCGGTTTTCACTATCTCAGAGGCTTTTTCCTGTGGTGGCAAATTTTTACTCGAGGAAAAAGTTGTCAGATGCATGTAGTTAAAAGTTGCAAAGTGGTGCAACTTTTGTTCTGTAGCTCATGTGACCAAAAAAACTATTCCAACGCATCTAGGCAGGTACGTTTATGCTAGGAATGGTCCTCTTTCACACCCAAACACGTGGAATCGCTCTGAGCTATGTTCAACCGGATCAATCCCTTAAGGGTCCAAAGTGCAAAATGGCTGCAAAATTCAGCATGTTATTACTTGGACACCGTGATGCTTAGAAACTTCTCATCTAAACCTACAAGTTCATGTTGGACCCCTTTACAATAACCTTTCTCGGTTTTCACTATCTTGGAGGCTTTTTCCTATGGTGGAAAATTTTCACTCAAGGAAAAAGTTGTCAAATGCAAGTAGTTGAAAGTTGCAAAGTGGTGCAACTTTCGTTTTGCAACTCGTGTGACCAAACAAAATGTTCCAATGCATCTGGGTGGGTATTTTTACACTAGCAATGGTCCTCCTTCACACCTAAACATGCGGAATCACTCTGAGCTACGTTCAACTAGATCGATCCCTTAAGGGTCCAAAGTGTAAAATGGCTGCGAAATTCAACATGCTATTACTCGAACATCATGACGCTTAGAAAATTCTCATCTAAACCTTAGAGTTCACATTGGGCCCCTCTACAATAACCTTTCTTGGTTTTTTCTATCTCGGAGGCTTTTTCCTATGGTGGCGAATTTTCACTTGAGGAAAAAGTTGTCAGATGCAAGTAGTTGAAAGTTGCAAAGTGGTGCAAATTTTATTCTGTAGCTCGTGTGACCAAAAAAACTATTCCAATGCATCCAGGTGGGTACGTTTACGCTAGGAATGGTCCACTTTCACACTTAAACATGTGGAATCGCTCTGAGCTATGTTCAACCAGATTGATCCCTTAAGGGTCCGAAGTGCAAAATGGCTGCAAAATTCAGCATGCTATTACTCGAACACCGTGATGCTTAGAAACTTCTCATCTAAACCTATAGGTTCATGTTGGGCCCCTCTACAATAAGCTTTCTCGATTTTCGCTATCTCAGAGGGTTTTTCCTATGGTGGAGAATTTTCACTCGAGGAAAAAGTTGTCAAGTGCAAGTAGTTGAAAGTTGCAAAGTGGTGCAACTTTCGTTCTGCAGCTCGTGTGACCAAACAAACTATTCCAACGCGTCTGGGTGGGTACATTTACGCTAGGAATTGTTCTTTCTCACACCTAAACATACAGAATCGCTCCAAGGTACGTTCAACCGGATCGATCCTTTAAGGGTCCAAAGTGCAAAATGGCTGCGAAATTAAGCATGCTATTACTCATACACTGTGATGCTTAGAAACTTCTCATCTAAACCTATGAGTTCATGTTGAGCCCCTCTACAATAAACTCTCTCGGTTTCCTCTATCTTGGAGGATTTTTCCCATGGTGGTGAATTGTCACTTGAGGAAAAAGTTGTCAAATGCAAGTAGTTGAAAGTTGCAAAGTGGTTCAAATTTTGTTCTGTAGCTTGTGTGACCAAACAAACTGTCCCAACGCATCTGGGTGGGTATTTTTATGCTAAGAATGGTCCTCTTTCACACCTAAACATGCGGAATCACTCCGAGCTACGTTCAACCAGATCAATCCCTTAAGGGTCCAAAGTGCAAAATGGCTGCAAAATTCAGCATGCTATTACTCGGACATCATGATGCTTAGAAACTTCTTGTCTAAACCTATGAGTTCATGTTGGGCCCCTCTACAATAACCTTTCTTAGTTTTTGCTATCTCAGAGGCTTTTTCCTATGGTGGCAAATTTTCACTCGTGGAAAAATTTGTCAAATGCAAGTAGTTGAAAGTTGCAAAGTGGTGCAACTTTCGTTCTGCAGCTTGTGTGACCAAACAAACTGTTCCATTGTGTTTGGGTGGATACGTTTACGCTAGGAATGGTCCTCTTTCAAACCTAGACACGTGGAATCGCTCTGAGCTACGTTCAACCGGATCGATCCCTTAAAGGTCCAAAGTGCAAAATGGCTACGAAATTCAACATGCTATTACTCGGACACCGTGATGCTTAGAAACTTCTTTTCTAGACCTACGGGTTCATGTTGGGCCCCTCTACAATAACCTTTCTCAATTTTTTCTATCTCGGATGGTTTTTCCTATGGTGGCGAATTTTCACTCGAGGAAAAAGTTGTCAAGTGCAAGTAGTTGAAAGTTGCAAAGTGCTGCAACGTTTGTTCTGCAGCTCGTGTGACCAAACAAACTGTTCCAACATGTCTAGGTGGGTAAATTTACGCTAGGAATCATCCTCTTTCACACCTAAACATGCGGAATCACTCCGAGCTATGTTTAACCGGATCGATCCCTTAAGTGTTCAAAGTGCAAAATGGCTGTGAAATTCAACATGCTATTACTCGAACACCGTGATTCTTACAAACCTCTCATCTAAACCTATGAGTTCATGTTGGGCCCCTCTACAATAACCTTTCTTGGTTTTTTCTATCTCAGAGGTTTTTTCCTATGGTGGTGAATTTTCACTCGAGGAAAAAGTTGTCAAATGCAAGTAGTTGAAAGTTGCAAAGTGGTGCAACTTTCATTCTGCAGCTCATGTGACCAAACAAACTATTCCAATGCATCCAGGTGGGTACGTTTCCACTAGGAGTAGTCCTCTTTCACACCTAAACATGTGGAATCGCTTTGAGCTATGTTCAACCGGATCTATCCCTTAAGGGTCCAAAGTGCAAAATGGCTACGAAATTCAGCATGCTATTACCCGGACACCGTGATGCTTAGAGACTTCTCATCTGAACCTACGAGTTCATTTTGGGCCCCTGTACAATAAACTTTCTCGATTTTTGCTATCTACAAGGTTTTTTCCTATGGTAGCAAATTTTCACTCGAGGAAAAAGTTATCAAATGCAAGTATTGTAAAGTTAGAAAGTGGTGCAACTTTCGTTCTACAACTCACGTCACCAAACAAACTGGTCCAACACATTTGGGTGGGTACGTTTACGCTAGGAATTGTCCTCTTTCACACCTAAACACATGGAATCGCTCTGAGCTACGTTCAACCGGATCGATCCCTTAAGGGTCCAAAGTGGAAAATGGCTGTGAAATTCAGCATTCTATTACTCGGACACTGTGATGCTTAGAAACTTCTCATCTAAACCTACGAGTTCATGTTGGGCCCCTCTACAATAAACTTTCTTGGTTTTTTCTATCTTAGAGGGCTTTTCCTATGGTGGAAAATTTTCACTCGAGGAAAAAGTTGTCAAGTGCAAGTAGTTGAAAGTTGCAAAGTGGTGCAACTTTTGTTCTACAGCTCATGTGACCAAACAAACTATTCCAACATATTCGGGTGGGTATGTTTACACTGGGAATGGTCCTCTTTCACACCTAAGCATGCGGAATCGCACCGAGCTATGTTCAACCAGATCGATCCCTTAAGGGTCCATAGTGCAAAATGGCTGTGAAATTCAACATGCTATTACTTGGACACCATGATGCTTAGAAACTTCTCATCTAAACCTATGAGTTCACTTTGGGCCCATCTACAATAACCTTTCTCGGTTTTTGCTATCTCGGAGGCTTTTTCCTATGGTGGCAAATTTTCACTCGAGTAAAAATTTGTCAAATGCAAGTAGTTGAAAGTTGCAAAGTGGTGCAACTTTTGTTCTGCAGCTCATGTGACCAAAAAAACTGTTCCAACGCATCCGAGTGGGTACGTTTACGCTAGGAATAGTCCTGTTTCACACCTAACCACGCGGAATCTCTCTGAGCTACGTTCAACTAGATTGATCCCTTAAGGGTCCAAAGTGCAAAATGGCTGCTAACTTCAGCATGCTATTACTCAGACACCATGATGCTTAGAAAATTTTCATCTAATCCTACAAGATCATGTTGGGCCCATCTACAATAACCTCTCTCAGTTTTTTCTATCTTAGAGGATTTTTCCTGTGCTGGCGAATTTCCACTCGGGGAAAAAGTTGTCAAATGGAAGTAGTTGAAAGTTGCAAAGTGGAGTTAATTTTGTTTTGTAGCTCGTGTGACCAAACAGACTATTCCAACACATCTGGGTGGGTACATTTACACTAGGAATGGTCTTCTTTTGCACCTAAACATGCCGAATTGCTCTAAGCTACGTTCAACCGGATCAATCCCTTTAGGGTCCAAAGTGCAAAATGGTTGTGAAGTTCAACATGCTATTACTTGGACATCGTGATGCTTAGAAACTTCTCATTTGATCCTATGGGATCACGTTGGGACCCTCTACAATAACCTTGCTCGGTTTTCACTATCTTAGAGGATTTTTCCTATGGTGGCAAATTTTCACTCGAGGAAAAAGTTGTCAAATGCAAGTAGTTGAGGCATATTATCAAACAATTCACTACCTTGTCTATGGCTTGTCATTGCATTCCATCACCATGAGACCACTTTTCTTTGAGGCATTTTTTGAAAAAGTTAAATGGCTTGTTTATGCTATTGCTTACTATTATGCTTTCCTAGATTTTTTCCAAGCATCCATAGCTTGTTCGAAAGCATCTATTTTAGGCTTTTAGCCATAGCAAGAAGGCAATGAACTATTTGATAAAATGCTTTGGTAGACATATATGAAAAATGTCGTAGCATATATAAGGGAATGAACTATTTGAAAAAATGCCTCAAAGAAATGTGGTCTCATGGAATGCCATGACAAGCTAAAGCAATTGGCAACTACTCCTAGTTTTTAGTTATGCAATGTGAAGTAATTGCATAACTGCTTAGGTTGACTTTGTCAAAAGCTATATTGTAATTGAAATTTTGTCATCTATTAGCATCTAGTTATTCATTATGCAATGTGAAGTGATGCTTTGAGTTTGAAAGATGTGCAATGCACGAATAAAAACTAAAAAAAGGTATTTTCTACATTTCATTAGTTAAACTCTTTATTTTATTTTCTCTCTATATCTCTATGCTATGGAATTGCCTTTCGATTTCAAAAAAGATAGTTTTTATTTCTTGTTATAAAAAGGAGCAGATATACAATGTTAAAGAAGAGTGAAAGCACAACTAAATTTATCATTTCAAAGCAATTTTTTTGATGCATTTTTTCAAACAGTTCACTGCCTTCTCTATTCTATTGCTTACTATTATGTTTTTGATATATTTTTTGAAGCATCCATAGCAACAAGGTAGTGAACTATTTGAGAAGATGCTTCAAATGGTAGACATTTATGAAAAATGTGGTAACATAGACAAGGCAGGGAGCTATTTGAAAAAATATCTCAAAGAAATTTGGTCTCATAGAATGCCATGATAAGAAAATGCAATTGGCAGCTGCTCCTAGTTATTAGTTATGCAATGTGAAGAAATTGCATAACTGCTTAGGTTGACTTTGTTCAAACTATATTGTAATTAAATTTTTGGCATCTATCAGCATCTACTTATTATTTATGCAAAGTGAAGTAATGCTTTGACTTTGAAAGATGTGCAATGCAATGTAATCAATGACATGAATATAAACTACAAAAGTCCATTTTTTACAATTCATTAGTTAAAATATTTATTGTATTTGCTCTCTATATTTCTATATGCTATTTAAATACCTTGCAATTGTATTTAAAAGGCTTAATAGGTCAGTTAGGTGGTATTTGCAAAATCAAGTTGTGAATGAATGGCAATTAAGAGCAAAATTGGCAAATTGCCATCTTAGAAGTCTAACAAAGGGTGGTTATGGTGGTTAATTAGCTCAAGGGGTAGTTGGAAGGTGGTATCAAGATATATTGCTGTAATACCCCGAGTTGAGGGTTGATTTTGTTCAATTTCTAATAACAAAATATACTTGAAAACGTTGATCACTGGTTTTCTTTGTTTTCCTGAATTTTCTTTGCCTTGCATAGGACCATACAAGTCTATCATGACTTGAGGCTTTGGATACTTCATTGCATATTTTTTTACTCTCCTTGCATCTATTCTAAAGGTTTAAATCCATTGTTGGTGTCTGTGGGATCAACAAACTTGGTTACTGCTATGTTTTTTGTGTTAGGGGTTTTGAGGGCAACACCATGACACATTAGCCAATCTATCTACTCTTCTAACCCTATTGCTCAATGGATTGGCCTATACCATGATTATTTTGGTGTATGAATACTTTGAAGGCCAAGAGAATGAATAAACTCAATGGGGTTTGAAGTTCTAATGTTGTTCGGGGGTGTTTCCACCATGAAAGTAAGGAACTCAAGTATTGAATCTGAGAAATACTGAAAGGAATGGGATTATGAGTGTCCTTTAAGTTAGGGCAGAGGTATTGTGGGGTGTTTGCACCTTTGGAAGGATTGGGGGAGGTTTGGAGTTATGAGTTTCTTTAAAACCCTTCTTTTTGTGAAGGTTTAGGACGGTTTATGAGTAGAGGAATATAACAAGTTCTTGGGGCTCTTAAAATGGGAGAATCCTGAGTTTGGTGAGCATCTCTAAGACTATTTTAAGTTTCATTGGTTTGGAGGTGAGTTTGTGAGGGGGTTGCTTTGGAAATTAGGCCTAATTGTGAAGCCTAGAGTGAGGGAGGTGTATTGAAAGTTCATGTTGGTCCAAAAGAGTTACTATTGGTTTTGGAATATGTTGTGTAACCCTAAAAAGGGTATCTCAATCCACCTTTAAATGGTCAAGTGTTTTGGAAAAGTTGGGAGAAATTAGGCTTGGACGGGGTTTTGAGTTTGGTGCAGGAGCACCTACACCACATCATCAATTTTTTTTTATTTGAATACATCAATAGGAAAATGTTAGTGTGTTTAGGTTTATTTTGTCTAATAAGATTTGAGAGATCAAAAATAATGCAAATAAAGGGTTTTTTGTGTCTTAGAAGTCAATTAGAAATCATATAAGTTGTAAAATGCTGACAAAGCAACATTAACACAAACAAATGTAATTAAGGGACCAACTAATCCCAAGGTTGGTTATGGGCATTGGGGAGAATATGGTTGTTGGAAAATTATTTAAAAATCCTTACCAAGGCTCAAATGAGAGAGTGGAATAAGTTTTGTAATAATTTTACACAATAAACGCCACAATTTTGAGCAATTTTCTAGAAAAATATTGTTTTCTTGATCTTTTTGAGTGTTTTACGGGCACATACAGGTTCTTCATGGTCTAATAATTTTAGAGGATGTGTCTATATGTTTTCTAATTGATATATTTTTTATTTGGTGTCTTAACTCTTTTTTTGTAGAGAGAACCAACACAGACAGTGACTGTCCCAATGTTGTTGAATCAACGATTTGAGGGGAGATTTGTGACGTAACAATAAATCCACCTATTGTTTGCTACTATATCTTGGTGGATTGATTGAAAACATGTTATAATAAGTGTTTCAATTCATTTTGGAATAAGGAGTCATAATTATGTGGTGTTTTTGTGACTGTTCTAAGACTAAACAAGGGTTTTCCAACATGGAAGTGAGGAACCAAAGAGAGGTTTTAAGAATTAATGCCTACAAGGGTTATGTGAGGGTTTTATGAGTCTGTGCAGAATTATTTTGAGGTATTTGGGGCTTTGGAAGTGTTGAGAGAGGTCTGGAGTTGTATGTTTCTTTAAAACCCTTGATTTTGTGAGTTAGAGGCTCTGTAGACACAAACTAATGAAAAAATTTGAGGTTTAGAACCATGACCTAAGACTATCCAAGGCATTTGGATAGATACCTAAAGTTGGAAGGGTGATCCCTTTGGAAAAAAAGGGCTAATTTTGAAGCCAAAATTGAAGTAGGTGTGTTGAAAGTCTATGTCGATCCAAAAGAGAGACCACTGATTCTTTGGTATGTTGTGTAGCCCTGAAAAGGGTATCTCAATACATCTTGTAATTGTCTAGTGTTTTGGAAAGGTTGGGAGAAATTTTGCTAAAACTAAGTTTTGAGTACTACAAGAATAACCAATCACAAATGTGAGTTTTGGAAACCTTGATGAATCTGACTTAGGGATTGTTGTCAATTGATTCAATTGTCATTGTATGAATGTTGATGGTCTTTGTAGGGCCTTGGTGGAGTCTTGTTGTTCATTTGCAAGGTTGAGGAGTTGAGACCCTTGAGGGTGGGTTGATGCCTATTAGGCTGAATCATTATGAAGAAGAGTTCTTGATTGAGAATTGACTTTTCCATTGTTGTAAGTCTTCTCCACCTTGGCTCTACATCAGAGTGCTACAAGGGTGGATTGTTGGGTAAGGTGTTTAATGAAGAGTTTGGTTTGATGGGGCTTTGAGGTTGTATTAATCATGTTAGGAGCCCCTTGAAGGTAGGTTGTCAGACTGATTGGGTTTGAGCCTCCTCGCCTCTACATCAGTGAGGCACAAGTAATTGAAGCATTCCAAAGGATACAAACCACTGAATGGAGCTTACTTATACAATACGCTTTAGATGGGTCTTATTGGGCATTCCATGGTAATTAATTAAGCATTAGATGTAAAAAAAATCCATCCCTACAACATTCAAGCATACAATTTACATGATATGTATGATAAAATCATTCAAGAATGGCAATAGAAAAATAAGAGTTTCTTTAATCAAAAATCTGAAAGGCTATACAATGATATATATTGATAAAATTTTATAAATATATCCAAAAAAACCATATAGGCTTAGTACAAAGGAGCCATTTGGACAAAATATCACGTATATATATCAATAGTACAAAACATATGTTCCAAAATGCCACATAGGCATACAACAAACAACACTAATACATAGTCATTTCCCTCTAGGGGAAGGAAATAGATCCTGTGCTGCCTTCAAAATTCAGCTGGATGGAGTGACTGTTGCTTGTCTTGTCTTTTGAACATGCCTGCTACTCCTCCTCTCTTCACTCTAGACCTTCAACTGATACGATTAAAAGTAAAGATGTTAAAACATAGAAATTGAATTATGGAATGGTATATAAAAAAATATAATCACTTACCACATACATATAGTCATCATGCACATTTAAAGCATCACCATGTCCACGATCTGGAGTGACAACCACCTGTAGCAACCATGAAGATAGACATTAAACTACATAAAATTATCGTGAAAATTTTCTATAATAGACCATAAAATAGAAAATATAATGTCAAATTGACTAATCTTTTCCATACCTCTCTCAATGGATCAGAACTAGCTGTTGCTACAGCAACTCCATGGTCCATCGTGCCACCAACATCACTAGGGCTATCTCTTGTCAACAACTGCAAATGAAACAATATCTCAGGTATCATGTTGATATAGGAGAACATAATGTGACTCTATCAAGGAATACTTGAATGCAATGTTTGTGTTTCTCATCAATTTTTTAGATTTGTATGTACGCAAAATTATGAAAACTAGTTAACATAGATTTACAAACCTATTAATGAATAAAGGCTACTTGAGTGTACCTTGTTTGAGGATTTGAATCACGAGGTGTGGAGGAAGAAGGTGGACTAGGAAACTGTTTGAAATCCGAAGCATGTTATGAGACAAACATTCAAATATAACATTCAACTATTCAAATGCAATAATAATATCTTTAATACTAGTTGCATACCTGTGGAGTCATCATCGAAAATGTATAAGGGTCTATAGGAATAGAGCATCCCTCATAAACAGTGCGACCCTAAAATTTAATCATATAAAAATTCTACTAATTTAGTTATTCTTAAATTTTAAAATATATTTTAATAAACAACATTAAAATAACTTGCTAAATTTTACCTGAGTGTCAATGCCGAATGTATCATTCAGAATATCATCTGTGAAAGCCATCTCCTCTGCAACTGACGTAGGCTGTGTAGCTACATCACAAGCACCTTGATAATTGTACATGCAAACAACACCACAAGCGCCACAATGGTGGGGTGGAGCTCAGGGCCTACACATCTCCTCCATACTAGGCTCTACTAGAGGACTTGCACACTGTAAAATGGTCTATGTGAGTGAGCCGATAGAATTCATCGTGTCCACCTCTACACTATCCTTAAAAATGGAAGAAACAACAACATGCTCCACCATGGGTCTGCCCAAGGCTCTCGGTGCCAACTTTGGATTACGTTGTGTAGCAGGTCTATCGTATGTGGAGCCCCCACCTCTACCCTGAAATTCTAAGATGTCAAAATAGTTTGGAATTTTATTGAGGACAAACTCGCAATAGAGTTTCCTCAAAAATTATTGCGGCACCTCATGGTTATTGCATGGAGGTTGGTCAAATACCATCCACCACCACTCCCAAAATTTGTTTCTAATTAAATCATGGTGGCACCAATGGATAGGGAACCTCCTGCATGCATGGGACAAAGGTTCATTGGCTTTTGGGTCTTTAAATAGGGCACACAACTCGACTTTGCTAATTTTTAGTTTTTTGACATTTGCATATGACAAACCATTAGCATAAAATTGCCTCATCTCATCTCTCTTAGTTTACCAAAAATTCATTTGCTCGCTCATTACTCCTACATGAGTTAAAATTGACTTCAATGATTCAACAATCCCTCTCCTATAAGAGTGGGTTTCGGCATGCTCGGTTAATCTTGCAATTAATTGTTGAATGTCTCTTTTATTGTTTTCAATTTGATTTTGAATATTTTCTTGTGTTACTTGAGGATGCCTATGAGTTGATGGAGGGGTTTCAGGTTGTTCTTATATAGGAGGCTCTTGATGAGGGGGTGATTGTGAATTCTCAATGTTTTGAGGTGGAGATTCATTCCCTGAGAATTAGAACAAAGTTTTATAATAAAAACTATTTAAAGTTGCATTCCAAATCAAATTTGAAATAAATAGAATAAGAATACACACCTCTTTGCAATCTTCAACCTCTCCGATGTGTTGGCGGCATTCTCATGGAAAATGGCAAGCTAAGGATGCAAATAATGGAGGAGATTTGGCAAGCGCGAGTTCCAGACTTGAAATCTTCCTTCTCAAGCTGCAGGTTGAAGACAAAATGAGCATTCCAAACCCAAATTTTGCATTTTATGTCTAGAAATACATTTGGCTCATGCCAAATTTGGCGTGCACCAAATGTATTTTTAGACATTTGGCATGCGCAAAATTTGGCGTGCGCCAAAGGCCTTATTTCAAGGTTTTTTTGATCATTTTTTCAATTTGGCACCTAAATTGTGTCATAGATTGGTGCACTTACCCATGATCTATTTGTCCTTCTACCTTCATCAACAAATTTATCTTCTGATTGATATTTAGGAGCAACAACATGATGACCCAAATCTATCTTCTTTGAGGGTGCATTTTTGACTTTAGAGAATTGTACTTCTTCATAACCTAGACAAGTAGTGTCCTTGTGATGTTTCTTCTTTCTTAACATCTCATTCAATTTGTTGGTGCTCTCACCAAAATTCTGATTATATTCTCACTGTTTCCTAACATTCTCAAGATCTTTCCTTAAAGAGACTATTTCTCCTTCAAGCTTGTGGCATTGAACATTTTTAACTTCCAAATCAGATCTTGTCATATAAGTTATCCTCTTGTTTTCTTCAATCCCTAATTTTAGATTGACAATCAACACATCTTTTTCAATGTGTTCTTCCAATAGAGAATTTTCCTCTATATTCCTTTTCAATGAGACAATCTCATTCTCTAACTTCTTACAAACCTCCACTTTGGTTCAAAAAAATTTTCTTTTAACTTCTTTAACTCTTATAGACTCTACTAGTTGAAACTTTAGATCCCAATTCTCCTTTCTTAGTTTCTCAATATCATTAAGGGCATAAATAAGTTCACCTTCAAAATAAATTTCACATTCATATTCAAAATATTCTTGTTGAAAATCACTCACTAAGTGATATTCTTTTTTTTAAACACTCTTCTCTAAATAGTAATCTTTTGAACTAGGTTTAGGAGGTATTTGTTGTTCAACATTCTACTGGGTTTTCATTTTTCTCTATTTATTTTTCTCTTTTTCGTAATGAGTACTCCACTACCAGGAACCCCTTAAGTTGGTTAGACTTATGCAAGGGTTTGGCTCTAATACCATTTGTTGGAGTATAGGAAACACTAAGAGGGGGGGTTGAGTTAGTGTTTCAATAGTCAATTTCAAATTAATGATTATTCAAAACACTTAATCTTTTTGAAAACTATAAATGTTTAGTTTCAAGAGTATAATCAAATGTGATAACCAATTTGTATATTCTTAAACAATATGTAAACTCAAATGTTACAATGTAAATGAAGGAAACAACAAAACCAAATTGCATCCACAATAGAATCATAACATAGTGTTTTTCATGAGTGGAAAACCATCATAGGGACGAAAAACAACTCAAATAGTTCCTCACTAGATTATCAAAATTCTTCACTAGCTACAAATGCCTCACTAGTGAGAAATCCCTCACTGGCTACAAATTCCTTACTACCAACATAAGCCTCACTAGAAACATAAGCCCCATTGGCTACAAATGCCTCACTAGAAACATAAGCCTCACTGGCTAAAAAAATTCCTCATTTTCATATACCATTGCCTCATTGGAAAACATAACTGCCTCACTAGATAAAGGTCAATCTTTCTTGAGTTCACACTGTGATCCCTTAATGTTTATCCTATTCTCAATATGCAAAACAACTATTATGTACTAAGGGAATAACACAAAAGGTACACCTCAAGATTAGCCTAGGGAATGATAACACAAAGAAAGATAGAAAAATAATGATTATAAATGATTATACCTTTGTGCTATTGAATCCCTTGGTTGGCCCTTGATGTTTGAAAGCTTGTGTGCTCCATGGATGGCTATGGAGATGGCTAGATGCAAGATGAAGAATATGATAAAATGCAAATGCTAATAGCTAAATGACTTGATTAGATGAGGGAAAATGCTTGTAAGTTGAGTAATCAAATTGGTAGCATAAGGGTGTAAATGGCTAAGTGTTGTAAATGAGAGAAGAGATGGGGGTATTTATAGAGAAATTTGAATTCTCTAAAGAATTCAACGGTTGAGATTAAACCAACAAGGCCAAGATGGAGGGCTATGGCGAGTTAAGGACTCACAAGCCCTCACATTTTGACATGTGGAATGTGAGATGGCCTAGGATGATATGATGTGGAAGTGAGGTGGAAGGAACATACATAATGTGGAGGAAGGGAAAGTACATTGTAAGTACCCTAGGGGATGAGAAGATTTCCTCATAAAGGAACTTCTTGTCCCCAAATGAGAGTGAAAAAGACATTTGAAGAATTTTAGAATTCCTCAAAAATCTCCATGGGGAATGAGAAGGTGGTTGGAGAAATAAATGTGAATTAAAAATTCACATGCTTGAAAGAATCTAATGGATAAGAGAAGGTTTCCAAAAGGGTGGGAATTTTCCACATGCGAGTGATGTAACAAGTCTAATGTTCTAGAAGACTTTGGCACATGTGAAGTGACAAGTTAAATGTTCCATAATTTGCATGGGGATAAGGTAAGCCTTCGAAGGATAAAATGTGAATTAAAAATTCACATGGGGAAGAGAGGAACCTAGGGTGAATAAATATGAATTAAAAATTCACATGGGAAAGAGGGTCAAAACTAAGAAAGGCAAATGAAAAGGTTGTCTTAAAAAGGCATGCTAAATGTGGCTAATGACCTTGATTAAGGTTGTGGAAACACATGATTAGGATAATTAATGAAAGATTAGAAGCAAGTGGGAGATTATGGAGGATGTGACACTAATCTGGATTAAGTGGCGCACATCCTAATCATGGATTAATTAATTTAATCCAGATTAAAAGAGGATTATGGAGAATGTGACAAGGAGAGAGAAAATGAGAAATTAAAAATTGAGTTGAATCAAAAAGGTCAAGTGAATAATTTTAAATAAATTGACATATTTATTTAATTTAGAGAAGAAAAGGTGTAAGGTAAATTATTTAATTATTCAATTACATACTTTAAGAACCTTAGGCAAAAAATGAAATATTGATTAAATAAATTATTTAATCATTATTAACAAAATAGATGAATAGAGTAGACGATTTTGACCATGTGGAAGTGGTCAAATTTGTATGTTTACATTTTTCCCCTCTTCAAAATATTGTTAGAATAATAGTGTTTCAAAGAAAAATAAATGCAGATGACTCTATAGAGGAAGTAACCAAAAAATGATGCCCTAGCATGGGGAGAGGTACATGAGCTGCCCAAACAGAGGGGGAATGGATGAATATACCCCAATATTGTGAGGGAATGACTATGACAGAGAAAATAGAGAAAAGGGAAGGGTATGCCCCCTCAAGAGGGTGACTGGGGAATAGAGAGGAGTCTCAGGTGACCACTTGATAGGAAGAAATGGAGGGTACGATTGGAAAGAGTTCAAGAAATCAGGTAGGTTTTCCTTTTGAATGGAGTCAAATAGATGAACGGTTTGCAAATGGCGGCCTTGGGAAGTTAGGGGATTAGTGGGAGGAGAAAAATGGTAAATAAGAGGTAAAAAATACCCCTTATTTAAAAAAGGGTGAAAGAGGTGGTAAAAGTAAATATAAGGTAATTTTAGAAATTACCTCACCTCATTTGCACTGTAGCAGTTGAGAGAAGAGGAGAGGAGATGAGGAAGATGAAGAGAAACGATGTCGTAGGATTAAAATTCCAACATCATCCACTGGGTGAACGAGGTATGAAGATTCTATAGAAATTATGTTGTGCCCTGCCAGGTTAGCTAAAAAACCCTTCTTGTGTATTTTAATTATTTTGAACGTATTTTGTATTTTTTACACAAAATGTAGAAAGTGGGTTTTGTTACCAGGATAGGGAGAAAAAAATAAGGGATGGGGCTAGGAAGCCAAATACGATGAGGGGTAGAGAAGGCGAACATTATCCTAGGAGGGGCGTATTCACCCCGACTCAGGGCGGGTCTGTTACGCGGGTTTGGGGCGGGTTTGTCCTATGGGTGGGAGAAAATCCACCTCGGTGCAAGGTGAAGTGGGGAGGAGGGAACATAGAAGTCGTAGAAAGAAAAGGATAATGTCTTGGGGTCGAGAAGGAAATTGATAGGTTAATTATAATGGACGTAGAGCTTCAAGCGGTTTTGGACACATGATCGACGTCTAGAGGCACTAACGGCGACCACTGTGGCCATGACCGGAGTAGACCAAAAAACACTAGAGCATACAATATTATTTCATTTGGTATAGTTTCAAGTGATGAGAGCTCATCGAGTGATGTTGACGATAGTGATACGAAGATGGAAATTTGCTACATCAACCTTCCATCTGCGAATAGGGGAGATGATGGGGACACTAGAGGATGTATGGCACATCGTAAAGCTGCCCATAGTGGGGAAATTAGTGAGCGATGTGGTATCCAAAGGGGAGGAGTTAGACAAGACCATCTTAGTTTTATTTGGACGAGATGATTTTCCCATACAAAAGGGGCAGTTGGATGTAGACCAGTGTTTTTCATTGGGGGTGCCACCCTTACCATTGTATTTCTATAGTTTGATTAGTGGGATATTGTTACCAGACCATAGTAGGCAGTTTTGTAGTCTATGGTTTATGGAGGTGATTTGACATATTATCGAGTGGTGAGAGGGATAGTTCTTGTGTGGCTCATGTGTATTAGTGCAGTTATATAGAGATATGCATGTGATCTGCTACCGGTGGTCGCTGAGTGTTACACACAAGATGCTATTATAGGTTTGGGCATGGGAGAATATTATGGTTATGAGGCCATTAGTGGTGAGGAGAGGATGGGAGTATGATAGGGAGCCTATTGTTTGGGGGTATGGGGGCTAGGGGCTGAGTTTTGCGGTAGGAGATGCATGGAGGGATGGAAGATTGGAGGAGAGTGTTGGATGGCATGCTAGAGGTAGACATAGTATGGCATCCATATATGTATCATTGGGTTTAGGGGATGGAGGGAGGAGGAGGAGATACATCAGGGTTATTTTATGAGCTGGTGTATCCTGATTGGGATCGAGCCTCACATAGTGGAGGCTCATTGAATAGATAGAGTGGCAAGGAAGTTTGGGTAGATACAAGATATTCCAACAGTGCCTACCATGTTTCATCGAGTCACCAGAAAGCGGCCATGGGGAGGCACTATTACAACTAGGGCAGCCAGAGAGGCATGGGTGATGGAAGGTTAGGTGCCCTACCCAGGGAGGGTAGAGGGGGCTGAGGATGCAGGAGTGACATGATGGTATGCCCAGTGGTTTCACACTCACTAGTGGGAGAGGATTACACTTGAGGTGCCTATTATGGGAGCCTTAGGGTTGAGATCGAAGGATGAGCGTTGGTTGGAAGAGGAGAGTGGAGATGGGAGGAGACAGGAGTAGAGGGTACAAGAAGGTAGAGAAGAGGATGAGGCTAGGGTTTATAGACAACAGGGCAGAGGAGAGGATGAGGTTGGGGTTGGAGGGCAACTAGAGACAAGGAGGAGGAGGAGGTGATAGCGAATGAGGCCTAGAGATATGATGGATGTGGGGGAGGAGATGGAGGTAGTAGGGGTAGATAATGGGAGCAGTCTAGGGATAGATGTGGTATGACAAGAAGAGGAGAGAGGTCAAGAGTGAGATGTGGCATGACCAGAGGATGGAAGTGAGCCTAAGGTGGAGATGGTGTGAGGTGGTGGGGAGAGTTTTTGGTTAGACAGGTATAGGTAGAAGAGTATAGTGGAGGATATTTTAGGTGAGGTCTGAGTAGGACAAGGTGGGGGTCATCGGACGACAGGATGGAGCACAATGGGAGACTAAGGCTAGAGAATATCCAAAGAGAATGGTGAGGAGTAGATGATGGAGGAGGGTCCAACCAGAGATAGGGGTATATCAAGAGCCCCATGTGTTAGAGAGAGGGATGAGTGATGATGGAGAGGAGGACAAGGGGGGGTGAGTACTAGAGGACAGTCAAGGAGATAGATGAGGTTGGGGAGGAGAGGATAGTTGAGGAGGATTCAGGTGATGAGCAGGGTTGAGTAGGTACAGGAGGAGGTAGATATTGATGCGATGGGTGTGGAGGTTCATATGATGGAGCCATTAGTACTATTACCAGCTGTATTAGTTGAGGATCCTATGGTTTTACTAAGGGGGGCCCAATTGAGGCTATAGGTGAGGGAGGAGGAGCTGAGGAGTGCAGAGGAAAAGGTGCAGAGAGTGAGGGAGATAGAATAGAGAGAGTTTGATGTTGTTGTGGGTTGGATGATGGTAGATGTATGTGATGCGGAGAGAGAGAGGGATGAGGTATGAGTAGAAATGGAGGGATTATGAGGTGAGCTAGCTAGGGTGACTTTGGATTAGGAACATTTATAGGTGATGATGATCATATCATAGATGTAGGGATAGCCAGAGTCAGAGCATGTCTTAGTGGAGTGTTTTTAGCAGACTGAGAGGGAGATGGAGACACTGAGGGTACAAATGGTAGGACTACTGAGGGAGAGGATAAAGCTTCAGGAGAGGGTATCTACTACAAAGACATCCCTAGAGGAGGCGAGAGAGAGGGTTGAGGTAGTAGAGGCCCAGCTAGAGATAGTACAGAGGGAGAGGGACACAACATGTGCAGATGTACAGGCCCTACAGAAGGAGAGAGATAGTGCACTGAGATAGGTTTTGGTGATTCAAGGGGAGAGAGAGGATGCATAGAGATAGGTTCAGGTGATATAGTTGCAGAGGGATGTGGCAGTGGCTCAAGCAGAGAGTGTTGAGAGAGATACAACATAGAGTCAGTCATAGGTGATGCAGGGTGATGGGGATGGTACAAAGCTAGAAATCTAGGGATTGTAGACATAATTATAGACTACACAGGTGGAGAGGGATAGGTCCATAGAGTAGGTACAACTATTGATGGAAGCATAGGAGGCATGGGAGTAGGAGAAGTAGGCTATTAGCGAAGATTGGGATAGATACAGGAATGAGAGGAATGTCGCTAGATATCAAGTTGGGCAGAGAGATGATTACATGTAGGAGGTGACCTACTAGAGGTGTGCTTATGAGAAGACAGTTCTAGATCTGGTGCAGCGCATAGGGTGTTATGTTAGGGAGGTACCTTAAAGGCTGACACTGTCCCAGTCTTTAGGGACAAGTACCAGAGGGTATAACAAATTTCAGCCGACTCCTCCTTGCTATGGTGGTTATCAGGGGACTCTTGGTCATGATTATCAAGGGACTCTGACACACAGAGGACCAATGCTTGATTCCCCTCAGGAATCAGATATGGGAAACTCACAGTAGGTAGGCAGAGAGCAGGTGACAAGATACCGATTTTTATTTTGATAGGTATAGGATGGAGACTTAGTACATATTGATAGGGAGCGGATGTGATCTACATCCGTGGATTGTGTTCCTTATTTGATTATATATGTGAGGGATATGTATGCAATTATGTTTTAGACATTATAATGAGATGGACATTGTAATATTTTGATTATGATATGCGATAGTCCTCATTGACACTATGCCTTATATTTATATGATGGATGATTTATGTTATGGTTATTTATGTTCTTCATGTAATATGTGCACATGTATATGATGATTTATGCTTATGTGGATGATTTGATTATGCATGATGTTCATGATTTATTTATGTAATGCTGATGTGTATATGATGTAATTAGTATGAACCTAAGATACTTAACGTAATAAACTTATGCAATATAGATGAAAAAATGAATTTACACACGAAATGCAATACAAACACAAGTATCAATGAGGAATAGCCTAGGAATGTAGGTAGATGATAGGTGTATTGTGGGTGTGATACTGCACCTATCAAGAACCATTAATATCCTGAGAAGAAGAGAGTGGAGATAAATCAAATTTTACACAACCAAAATCATGAGTCATAGGTTAGGAACGAGGATAGATGAAGGGAGCATGCAATGAAATGAAATACAATATGAATATAATTTTCCATCTTTCAGAGCATTTATTTTTTCTAGAGCATAAGACACCAACCACCATGGTAGATAAAACCAAGGTGAACTAGTGTCTAATGTAGGAAACAAACATAGCAAACAAGGTTATCCCAATACCCCAAAGTAACAAAGACTTTGGTTGGGCTAGGAATTGGAATAACCACAAGCACAAAGGAATGTCCCCATGTAACATGGGATCCAAATGGGAATCCCAGTGGGTACCATGTGGGAAAACCCAACAGATAGCAACAATAAATGATCAAGAGATGCCCCTATGTTGACTAGGAAAAATGTACCATAATATGATGGATCATGGTGATCTTGACTAGTTATAAGAGGGAGCTCCAACAATAAACAAAAGCCAAAAGTATAAAAAGATCATGATCAAATTCAAACGTCCTTTGCCATAAGATCACAAGGATGGATGGGGTTGATGTGGTCTGTTAGGAAGGATGCATCATGTTAAGAACGATGATGGATACTAAACTAAAATGACCTAGATGACATAGGATTTTTGCCACCAATCAGATTTTTTGACACTAGAGGATCATTTTTGTGAAGAACCAACAATGATAGGGACATACTTGATGACACGACAAGATGACAAGACAAGAGAACTGACACACCCTAAATACCTAGGGGCTTGGGGGTTGATAAAATATTAGCCTTGCCTACATGAAAGTGTCGAGCCCTCATAGTTCAAGAAAAGACCATGGATAAGAGTGGAAAGAAGAATAATGGAGACTAATGGATGACCAACAAGATAGAAAAAATACCAAGGGGTGGATGCAAAGATCAACCTTGCCTATGTGGAAGCACAGGGGCAATGTAGTTTGGAAAATATAATGGACGACCAACCATGGAAAAAAGTGAAAAGGGGACAATGAGGATGGATGACGGACAACCATCACAAGATGGTAAAAATGCCTCGAGGGCAAATCAAATGATCAACCTTGCCTACGTGAAAGAGTAGGGGCAACGTAGTTCGACAAGGACAAAAGACCGATGATGGTTAAGATCAGAAAGTTGAAAAATGGTGATGAATGATGGAGGATAAAGTGCCCTAGGGGTGGATCCAATGATCGACCTTGCCCATGTGAAAGCACAGAGGTGACATAGTTCAAGAGAGATAGGATGAGACCTAGATGAAGACCGACACGGTGAATGAATCTAGATGAAGACGACCAAAACAACGAGATGACACAAGTTTGGATTAGGATAAAATATCAAGATGTTAGATAGTAGATAATGTTCATCCAATGGTCAACCAGAAATATACCAAGCAACCAAGTGATGCAAGTGGATGGGAGGATATGACCGATATGATGATGGGGATCAAGGAGTTGATGGATAAATCATAAAGTAACCCAAACGTGAGGTAGATAATGATTAAGCCCTATACGAAAGGCGCCTATTGCCAGGTTTTCACCAATCATATAAATCCAAGGTGCCACCTAGGGGTGGTTTTCACCGTAGGATGAATTATTTCTCTTTACTATTTTTTGATTTTTTTGACTTTTTTGTATTTTGATAATTTTTTACTTTTTTAATATTTTTGAGATTTTACAGGAACGACATCCTAGCTGACCTAGATGTGGAACCAATTTAGGTGCATGATGTTTATGGGTTCTTCCAGGGGATCTTCTTCAGGTGCAGACAACCTGTATGCTCCAAAACCATATTTGGTGGTGATAACATAAGGGCCCAACCAATTAGCTTCGAACTTGCCCTTCTTTTCTCTATCTTGGTGATTTCGCTGATTTTATTTGAGGACTAAGTCACCAAAATTGAATTGAGAAGGGTGGAATTTATTATTGTAACTATGCTTGAGTCGATGTTGATAGGCTTGGAGATGGTTATAATCCTTGAACCATTTTTCATCCAACAATTCTAATTAAGCCAGTTGTGCAACTCGGCTGTCTTCATCAGTGATCAAATTCTTTAGAGATATTTGAAGTGATGGTATTTTGACTTCGATCAGCAAGATCGCTTCATTTCCATAGATGAGTAAGGAGTAGCACCAGTGGGGGTGCGGATGGAACTGCGACAGGCCCAAATCATGGGATGAAGGTGGAGATGCCAATCTCGGCCAGTGTTATTGACCAATTTCTTAATTATTTTAATCAATGTTTTATTGGTTGCCTCTACTTGTCCATTACCCTGAGGGTAATAGGGTGTAGACCAGTGACGTTGGATATGATATGTTTCACAAGGTAACTTCATGCACTTCTTTTTACACTGTTTTCCATTTTCAGAGATTATGGTGGAGGGGATTCCATACCTGCAGAGGATATGGTAGAGGATGAATTTAGATATATGAACACCTATAATTTGGATGAGTGGTATGGCTTCCACCCACTTAGTGAAGTATTTAGTGGCTATAATGATGAAGGTGTGACCGTCGGAGGATGGAGGGTAGATCTTGCTGACCAAGTTGAAAAACCCATTGTGAAAATGGCCATGGTGTTGTGATTGGCTGTAACTCTTGTGTCGGGGCATGAATCAAATCTGCATGTTACTGACAAGGAAGACACTTCTTGACGAAATCACAAAAATCATGTTCCATAGTAGGCGAATAATATCCTACTTGGAGGATCCTCTTGGCTAGGGCCATGCCATTAGAATGGGCCCCACAGATACCACTGTGTACTTCTACCAATGGAGTGTGGGATTTGGTCTCGTTCAAACACCTCAGGAGGGTTCCATCATACCCACATCAATAAAGTGTATCACCTATGATGGTGTAGCAGGCTGCACATTGAATAAAAGACTTTCATTAGGTGTAAATTTATTTTTACCAAGGGGATTCAGGGCCTACAATATCACACACCATTTCACTCTTAGGGATATCATACGTTGGGATTAAGAGTTGTTCGTCTAGGAACTAACAATCTATGTGGTCTTTTGGTATGTCAATTAGGGACCCAATAGTAGCCATAGCGTCTACTACCTTATTCTAAAGTCTTGGGAGCATCTCAAATTGGATGAAGGTGAAATATTTCTTGAAGTCATCCACCATGAGTTTGTAAGTAAATAACTTGTCATATTTGGTTTGAAATCCATCATTGACCTTTTCAATGACCAATTGAGAGTCACCAAAAACTCATAGATGAGTGATATTCCATTGGGCTGTGACTCAAAGACCTATGATGAGAGCCTCATACTCTGCTATGTTGTTAGTGCATGGGAATGCCAACCTGAATGACTTTGGAATGTAATCACCTTGTTGTTTGACCAAAAAAATGTCTACCCAAAATCCATTGTAAGTGTATGAGCTGTTAAAATAGAGTGTCCAGGTAGTGGTTTATGTGATTATAAAGACTTCTTCATCAGGGAATTTTGTAGTTAAAGGAGAAGCATCCTCTAAAGGAGCATTTGCCAACTAGTCTGCTATCACTTGTCCTTTAATAAAAATTTTGTCCACATATTCTATATCAAACTCACTTAGAAAAATGATCCACTTAGCCATGCGACCAGTTAGAGTTGTCTTAGACAGTACGTACTTGAGAGGATCAACCTTTGATATCAACTTTACTAGATGGATGAGCATATAATGACGTAATTTTTGTGAACAAAAGATAATAGCTAATCATGCCTTTTCCATCGAAGAATAGTTAAGCTCGTAGCCCACTAATGTTCGACTAATGTAATAGATGGCACTTTCTTTGAATGACTCATCATGTTGGGCTAATAATACCCCCAGTGCAACTGATGTAGCTGAAATATACAATAGGAGTGGATTTCCAAGGATTGGAGGCATGAGAACAGGTGGATGATCCAAGTATTCTTTGATCTAATCGAAACCCAACTGACATTCTGGATTCCACCTAAAGTTGATATCCTTTCTTAGCAAGTGGGAGAAGGATTGGCACTTATCAGATAACTAAGTTATACATCTATGGATGGAATGCAACTTTCCTTGAAGAATTCTTAACTTCTTTAAAGTGTGTGGCGAAGGTATTTCTAGTATTTCCTTGAACTTTGCTAGATCTACTTCTATGCCTCTTTTGGAAACAATGAAGCCTAGTAATTTTTCGGACGTGACCCCAAAGACACATGTTTTTGGATTCAAACACAACTTATAATGATCTAACCATTCAAAGATTTTCTTCAGGATTGTAGGATTTTCTTCCCTTGTTTTTGTTTTTCCTAAAAAATCATCGACATAATATTCCATTATGATATGAATGAGGTAATGGAAGATGACTTTCATGGCACACAGGTAGGTTGCCCCTACATTCTTGAGGTTAACATGATCCAAATCATCGTAGGCATCTATGATGGATTCCTACTTAGGAATTTCAAGGATACCATCATCTATACTAACATTGTTAGAAATACTAGTGGATGCTACAAGGCCTTTCTATTTCTAGTCATATCCCAAGCCTATTTTCTTTGGACACATGGCTGGTTGAATGGGTTGTCATTTTCATTGTTCTTCAATACCAAGGTCTCCACCTTGGTAGTTACACTTTACAACAAACTTAGATGCACATGGATAGACTTCTTGGAAGTATTCTAGGAGAGGACATGGTGGCTCTGGTTCTTCTATGTAAACCCATTGACTAATATCTTCTTCTATTTGATCATGAAGGGAACCTAGGTCTTTGAATGTTGTCAAGCCCATGTTTTTGGAAGTGAGCATGAGCATATTTTCTTCTTCTTTGGGGACAGAGTGAGTGGGTTGACCATATGTATGTGGTGAGAGTGGAAAGGTTGCCACATTCAATGCTATACGCATTTATTATTCACCACACCCCTTGTTAATGATCTAGACCTTAGTGGTGGTAGAATTAGGTGCAAATGATGATGGTGTGGATGAAGTAGTGTTCAATGTGTTGGTGGATGGAGGTGAATCAAGTATCTAAGATGCCCCCATTTTTGCCCCTAGGTAGTAATGAGAATTTGGAAAGGAAGCTTCCAAGGCACAACAATATTCAAAAGGCTAAGGATTAGCTTGTATAGTCACTTCCATTCCTTGAAAGGGGAATTTCAGACACTGATGGTAGGTAGATGGGATGGCCTACATAGAGTGAATGCATGGTCAGCCAAGAAGGATTTTATATGGGAGTTCCAAGTCCAAAAAATGACACAGGGTATACTGCACAATAGGACCCACCTGAACTAGAAGAAATAGTGCCTTTAGTATCTTGCTCTGCATTGTCATATGCTTTGATGGTAATAACCTAGTTATTTAGGTCAGCCTGGGTATATCCAACCTGTTGTATGAATTTTAATGTACAAAGATTCAGATTCAAACCATTATCTACCAGTAACCTTTTTAATTTATGATAGTTTACACCAACCTCGAGATGGAGGGGGTGGTTATGGCTTGATTCAAGGCATGGAATTTCCTTTTGGCTAAAGGCTAATTGATATGTCGATGAGATATTCCCCACCAATGCTTGGAATTGGGTGGGGTCAATATAATCAGGCACTTTTGTGCTTTGTAATGTCTTAGTCAAGATGTCTTGATACACGAGAGATGACTTAAGTAGATCTAGGATGGATATCTAAGTTGCAGTCTTGCCTAGGTGGTCAAGGATGTTATATTGTGAACTTACGGATGGCAATTGGGTAGATGTAGGAGCTTTTGGGACTGCAATGCGGGTTGGATGAGTGGTAAAAACACATTGTGGATTCTTTCCCTTGACGTGTATCATGGATACACGTGGCTCTACTTGTTCAACATATGTGACCACACCTCGGTAATTGTATGGCACATTATTATAGCTGATGTTGTTGGTGTTGTTATTTTGGTTTTTATTGCTGTTAGGTCTAGGATTAGAGTTGGAAGTACTAGGACCTTGATTGTGTTTAGGAAAGGCATTTTCATATATTTAGAGTTGAGCATTGGATCAAGATGCCATGTTAGCATCCACAAGGATCTCACCCCAATCTATTAGACCTTTAACGTAAGTTTCTAGTCCTTGACACTTATCCAATGCATGCCCTTTGATCTTGTGGAATTCATAGTATTCGTTATCTTTGAACCAAGCTAGATTGGGCTTGGAATCATTGAGGGGATTGGTGATAGGATAAGTAATGAGGTAGTTGGCTTGTAGAAGTTTGTTGAACACAATGTTAAGGGGTTCTCCCAACTGAGTGAACTGTCATTTGTTCCCCCCTTGCTTGTTTTGGTTTGACTATTGCCGAGGTGCTCCTTGGGGCACGGATATAGTGTTTGGTATTGATTGATGTTGTTCTTGAGGAGGATATTTTTGTGAGGTGGTGGCCACCTGAACATGTTCGATGTCTATGACACCGTCATTGACAACATTTTTATTTTTATTCCAATATCGAGGCTTATCCCCAAAGGATTTCTCTTTATTGGAATTAAAAATTTTGACTTTCCCTTTAGCAACAAGGGCTCATTCTAGGATGGGACCCTTCTCCACAAGTGCTGAAAAAGTGGTGATGTAGTGGAGTCAAAAATTATGAGCCATGTTAGGATGATAATTTTCAATTAACAATGTGACCATGTCTTTTCTTGACAATGGAGACTTCATCCGATTGGACAAGGTACACCATCTTTGTAGATAGCTAGCGAACGTCTCCCCATCACACTATTTTTCCTTTAAGAGATCAAGCATGTCAATGTCCTTCTGCAGATTGAAAGAGAAGTGGGAGACAAATTGTTCAGATAGTTGTGCAAAGGTTTTGATAGATCCTTTTTCAAGGACCATAAACCAATTAAGGGAAACTCCTTGTAGACTCTTAGGGAAAATTCAGATAAGATAATTGTCGTTATGCATGACCTCTTGGCAATGGGCATAAAATTGTTACAGGTGGGCTCTGGGCTCCCTGGTTCCATAATATTTATCAAATTTTGGTATCTCAAAATGCTTGGGGAAATGAACCAAGGAGATGGAGGGATCAAAAGGATAAGGACAAATGTCCTCAAAATTGAATGTCTATTTGCCCGTTCTAGCCTGTAGATCCTTCAATGCTGCTTTAACTTCTTCCAAGTCCTTATTGACGGGTGTTGTGGGAGTTGGAGTTGGTTGATTGTATGGAAAGTTTTGCGGGTATGATGAGGACAACCTAGCCATAGTTGGATCATAGGTGGGTCGAGTTGGATATGAGTGTGTTTGTTGATTATAAGTGGATGATGATATATTATGATGAGTGGGAGCCACTTGTTGGTAAGGTGGTTGTTGATAGTAAGAAACCTGGGATGGGACTTGCTGTTTTGTAGCATTTTGGTAATACAAGGAGGTAGGACATCCTTTTTGATGTGATGATGATGGTTGTTGGTAATAGGGGATATAAAGTGCACCTTGTTGGTATGTTTGTTGTTGCTAAAGGTAGGAAAAATAAGGTTGGTATTGTTGTGTTACGTATGGGGGTGGATTTGATGGCTGCTAGTGGGGATAATTTTGTGACTGTGGAGGATTGGTTTAAGGTGGCAGTTGGGCCCGTGTTTGGTTTTGAGAATTTTTATGAGGATTCACATTGAGGTGGGATGGAACAGTGTATGTGCTAAAGGGATGATAGAGGTATTTTGTAAGTGGATTATTGTGTGTTTGTGTAGGGATATGTACATTTTTTTGTGGAGGTTGTTGTTGTGCCTGTTGTTGGTGGGAAGCGCCATGTGGTGGCTATTGTGGGTGTGAGGTAGTTTTCACTACTTGATGTGACGGTTGTGTATAAATGGTAGTGTGTTGTTGGAGGATCAAATTTTATTGTTTTGGGATAGTGATGGTGTGTTGCGGATGTTGTTGATGCGAGGGTTGGGATGAGGAAACAATGGTAGCAATATGTTCTGATGATGCTTGTAGTGTGGTGGATTGGTCTAGATTAACTAGAGGCTATTGAAATGCAGGAGGTGGAAAATTGGTAAGTATAGGTGTGCCCCCAATATTAGGATACTAGGGAGGAAGCAGTGGAGCAAATGGGATGTATGATGGCATGTCATAGGCATAGGGATCATTAGGAATAGATGGTGGGATAGTAGATGTTGTGGTCAGAAGATGAGGATAATCTTTGACTTGATGGATGATGATATTTCCAAATGTGAGGTGGTACCAGTTGTCCATGGGTGCACTCTCAGGGATATAGGAATTTCCTAGAGAGTTCTACGAGGTTTGTAGATCGAAAAATGTTGGAAGGACATATGGTGAGGAATCAAAGTCAAATGGTGGTTTGAATCCCTTCATGAGTAGGGTGGCGAGGATCTTATCCCCATGTTCATTGAGGAGACGATCCTTCATTTGGACATTGGTAGCATTACTAAGATATTCCTCCATAGTGACTTGAGGTTGATTGACCATGTTCTCATCACCGGGTGGTGTGGTATTCTAGATGTTGGTGTTTGATTGGGATGAGTCACCATTATGGGGATCATGTGGATTGCTTGCAACGTTATTGGGATCTTGAGGGATATTGGTTGGGAATCTTGGGTCCGTTGGTCTACCATCTACTTTGTCATTTGTGAATGGGTCTGAATGGGCATGAACACGCAAAACATTTTAGTGATTTGAAATGTAACTAAGCTTCTAAATGATGATCAAGGTGATGATTTGGATTAGATTAAAATTGACTGATTGGGTAATGGGCTTGGATAGGATTAATTAGATGATTGGATTTAGATTGGATGATTAGATGCTGATTAAATGATTAAATTTTGATTGGATGATGGCATTTTGATTGAATGATATTGGATTTGGATAGATTGGATTGGATTTTTTCAATGAATTGGATAATTTTGTTTTGGATTGTATGATGAATTAGGATTGGTTGATGGAAGGGATCCTAAAACCCAATTCATAAATCAACCTAGGTGACTTAATAGGTTGATTGATCAGATTAAAGAGTTGATTGTGGCACCGAATCCACCTCAAGATGGAAATGGATTGATTTGGGCCAATGATGCTGACTTTCAACATAAATATGCCTTAGGATAGAAGTGAATTGATTAGGTTGAAGATAATGATTCATATGTAGGATAACGATCAATCTTAATGCCTTGGTCAATTCGGGTAATAACCCCTAAAACAAGGTTTAAGGGATTTTGTATTGAAAGATGATGAAGAATAAAAACCAAAGATGTCTGGATGGTTTTTATATGATGGGGGTGATGTCGAAGTGTTCTTTTTGAAAGGTGAAAATGTTTAGGTCCCAACTTGTGAAATGAATAATGTGAGTGAGAAACAAAAGTTTAGAAAGGTTAAATGTAGGCTTGAAATGGTCAAATGAATGTTTGGAATGGTTAAAGGGTTGAACAGAGGCTTGGAATGGTCAAACATAGTGAAATTTATTATTCAAGGGGCCATATCCACCCCTCTGTAGTAATCTGCAATGAAAATCCACCCCACTTCAGTAAACTAGAGGGCATATCCACCTTTTTGTGAAAAATAGGGACTGGGTTTGGATGATAATGACTATGGAAAGGACTTGAAATGAAAAAATTGAGGCTAACTTGTCAAAAAGTTACTAGTTTCTAACATGAAGACACTTTAGACAAGCACAATCCTATGATTAGTGTTAAGGGTATGGCCACAAGGTCTTAATCTAGGATGGACAAGGCTTCTAGGGAGTCCTTGATATACTCTCAGTATGTGAGGCCCAAACCGTGAACACAAACCTGTAATAAGCATGAGTTGGGAACCCCAATGAGATTATAAAGGTCTCAGCCAACTCTTCATGTCTATCTAGGTATCACCCTAGCTTCGACATTCCACCAGATACGACATGACTAGATTGGGGTATAATTTTGGCTCTCCCCCCTTTTTATACCCCACCGGTATGCGTGGTTGGGATCTCCCTTGGGGTGATGAAATCCCCAAGTAGGTACCTATAAAAAGAAGGCACTAATCATTTCCAACTACTCCCCAAGCTCACACGAAGTGCAAGGGGAAAGTGAAAACAAACTAGTGCCCCCTTAGGTGACACAAAAAAAGAAACAACAAGTAGTAAATTTTACCTTCCCCTAATTAGATTATGTGCCTAGATGAAAACAACAAGGAAAACTTTTAAAATTTGAATAAATGGATGGCCCTGCAAGCAAGTGTTAGTTGTTTTATCCTCCATTCTTTGTTAATTACGAAAGTATGCTACAAAATATTGGAAATAAATCCAACTATACCCACCAAAAACAAGGTTAGGGGGTTAGGACCTGAAAATAGCAAAAACTAAGACAAAAATGAAACTAAAATGTCTATTTTTACCTTCCAAAATGTGTTATTTAGGAAAAATCTGCCCCTCTATAATAAAAAGTCAGATATAATGTTCAAATTAAGGCAAATCTACCCCTCTGCAGTCAAATGTCAGAAATAGTGTTCAAAATTAGGGCAAATCCACCCCTCTACAATAAAATATTAGAAACAATGTTCAAATTAGGGAAAATCCACCCCTTTGCAGTAAACTGTTAGAAACAACATGAAAAATAGGGCAAATCCATCGAAGTGTAATCAAATGTCAGAAAAAGTGTTCAAATTAGGGCAAATTTGCCCCTCTGCAGTAAACTGTTAGAAAACAAAATGTAAACTAGGGTGTATCCACCCCTCTGTAGTAAACTATTAAAAAATAAAATGTAAACTAGGGTGTATCCACCCCTCTACAATAAATTGGAGGGCATATATACATTTTTGCAACAACTAGGAGGGCATATCCTCACTTCTGCAAGGCAAATCTGCCCCTCTGTGACCTATTCCTATAAACAAACTGAACAACAACAAATGTGAAATGAAGGGACCCATTTGTGGGTCCCACCGAGCATGCCATAAATGTGATCTCTTAACGTCTATCCTATTCTAAAGATGCAAAACAACTATTATGCACTAATTGAAGAACACAAAAGGTACACCTAGAAATTAGCCAAAGGAATGATAACACAAAGAAAGATAGCAAAATAATGATTATAAATGATTATACCTTTGTGTTGTTGAATCCCTTGGTTGGCCCTTGATGTTGGAAAGCTTGTGTGCTCCTTGGATGGCTATGGAGATGGCTAGATGCAATATTAACAATATGATAAAATGCAAATGCTAATAGCTAAATGACTTGATTAGATGAGGGAAAATTCTTGCAAGTTGATTAATCAAATTGGTAGCATAAGGGTGAAAATGGCTAAGTGTTGGAAATGAGAGAAGATATGGGGATGTTTATAGAGAAATTTGAATTCTCTAGAGAATTCAATGGTTGATATTAAACCAACAAGGCCAAGATGAAGGGCTATGGTGAGTTGAGGGCTCACAATCCCTCACATTTTGACATGTGGAATGTGAGATGGCCTAGAATGAGATGATGTGGAAGTGAGGTGGAAGGAAGGTACATGATGTGGAGGAAGGAAAAGTACCTTGTAAGTACCTTGGGGGATGAGAATATTTCCTCAAAAAGGAACTTATTGTCCCCAACTGAGAGTGAAAAAGACATTTGAGGAATTTTAGAATTCCTTAAAAATCTCAATGGGGAATGAGAAGGTGGATGGAGAAATAAATGTGAATTAAAAATTCACATGCTTGAGAGAATCTAATGGATAAGAGAGGGTTTCCAAAAGGGTGGGAATTTTTTATATGTGAGTGATGTGACAAGTCTAATGTTCTAGAAGTCTTTGGCACATGTGAAGTGACAAGTCAAATATTCTATAATTTGCATGGGGATAAGGTAAGCCTTGGAAGGATAAATTGTGAATTAAAAACTCACATGGGGAAGAGAGGAACCTAGGGTGAGTATTTATGTGAATTAAAAATTCACATGGGAAAGAGGGTCAAAGCTAAGAAAGGAAAATGAAAAGGTTGACTAAAAAAGGCATGCTAAATGTGGCTAATGACCTTGATTAAGGTTGTGCAAACACAGGATTAGGATAATTAATGAAAGATTAGAAGAAAGTGGGAGATTATGGAGGATGTGACAATAATTTGGATTAAAAGAGGATTATGGAGAATGTGACAAGGAGAGAGAAAATGAGGAATTAAAATTGATTTTAATCAAAAAGGTCAAGTGACTAAATTAAATAAATTGACATATTTATTTAATTTAGAGAAGAAAAGGTGTAAGGTAAAGTATTGATACTTTAAGAACCTTAGGCAAAAAATGAAATATTGATTAAATAAATAATTTAATCATTATTAATGAAATAGACAAATAGAGTAGATTAATTTGACCTGTGGAAGTGGTCAAATTTAGATTTCTACAGACATGACCGTACAACATTGCGTAAAACATGAAAAAATAAAAAACATAGTGTTTCTCTATTTCACTACAAAGAATTTCTTGATTATCTCATTTTCATTTGAGACTCAAGAATCTTAATCTATAAACAATTACAATCTACAATTAAAGTTCCTTCTTGCTACTCATCACAAACTTCCTCATCAAATGCTTCCAACTTTTGCAAAAGCATATTATAGTATTCTACTCAACAATAATGACTCTTATTAGAGTATAATATCACCATGTAATGCATCTCATATATTTTGGCTAAGTTATATTAGCATTATCTTCAACTAATAGAATAACCTTTCTTAAGATCATCTTATAAACTTTAAAGCTGCTCATAACTGTGCTCATAACTGAAAGTATCATCACCTGGTGACAAAAATAAAGATACCTGTTTAAAAAAATAGTTTTTAAACTTCTACTAGGTCAGAGAATGGTTGACACACAAAACCCATAGGAACCTGACAGGTGAGACCTTATAAGACCTTTTAAATAATACAAACACTAATGCAACACAAAAACCTTTTCATGGTGTGCCCTTGCAATGGGTAACAAAAACATTATCAAAATAGTGAAACTATTTGTCAATGCAAAATAAAAACCCTTGTGATACTTTATTGAAATGTAAATCATAATGAACCCACAGTGAAAACCTTCTGCTAGATTACACAAAAAATATCACAAAGTATACATGGTGTGCCCTAGTAATAGGGTTTGAAGAACTCATAACAATGACCCCATAAAATAAAAAATAGACTCTTTCTAACACCATGATGAATTTGAGAGAAAGGTTGATAGAATACACTATGAAACAAAATAACCCAAATGCTATCATTATACAATAAGTTGTTCAAGACATGAATGACCATATTTACTTAACCCTTTTTAGACAAAAATATAAATGAAAACAACAAATAAACTAGAATAGTGTTCCAAAGAATAGGGTTACCACATTGAAGACTTGAAATCCTACAAGAATAAGTCGAATGCATCTTTGTTATCCTGAAACTCAAATACTTGTGCAACCTAGAAACTGCTTTCGATATTTGACATCTATTATACCATCAATTTACTCAAGCTCTACCAAGCCCTAAGTTAGTTGTTAACATAATGCTTTGTATTTGCTAAATGATGACATTTAGGGAACGATAATATCGATTAGCTATTACCACTTTGTGTCATACAAAGCCAAAAATGATTATGTCGATATTTCACCTCAATGTTTACCAAAAAACTCATGATACTTAAAGATGTGTGTCATTGTTAAAAACCTTAACCTCATGAATGATAAACATCATAATAACGAGATAATATGTGTTGGTGATAAAATCATGGCTATTATTCACATGAGTCTAATATTCATCACAATTCCTTGTATTGATCTAATGATACAAATGTCCTAAGTGATGACCAAGGTTAATGCACAAGACCAGCGCATGGTCTAAGCCATAATATCAACTAAGCCAAACATGTATAAATATATCAATATGTATCACCTTAATGTATGACAAGTTGAACACTCAACCTGAAATCAATTCCAAAACCAATGCCAAAGGGGTAACAAAAAAGGCTAAAACCATCTCCCAGGATGGGATCTCACCTCACAAGAGCCTGAATGGAACTCGGCTCCAACACTTCCGCTTTACTTGGAAACCCAACATGTAGATTTCAAGCACAATGGTATCTTTGTCAAGATTTGGGGTGAAGACCGGCCTCTCTTTGAAATCCGCTCCTAGGTAAAGGAAAATTGGTATGATTCTTTTGACCTAATAGTTGTTTTTTCTTCTTCATTCTTCATTTTGTTCAAGAATGTAATTATTAAAAGTAGAATCCTTTATAAGCGACCCTTTTTTTGTGGGAACACTCTTTTGGGGGTTTTTGATTGGAGGGCCAACATACCTTTAGATGCCCTCAAAATTTCTCCCCTCCCTCTCTATTTTTCTCTGCCTTTTATTCCTGTGGAGTATCTTGAAACTTCTTCTATCAAGAGAATTGTATGTCACTTTGGAGATTTTCTCAGAAGTGAATTTTTTATCACAAATGACAAGCCCACAATTAGGGTTTGGGAACTTGTGAAAAAACCTAAATCTATGCCTCACAAAGTGAAGCTTTTCACTAACAAGGGTGAATGGATATAATGCATAAATCGTGAGCCCTTTATATGGAAAGAGGCCAATATTCTTGCTGACTCATTTTTTTTCTCTAAGACAAACCCTATGGATTTCTTTGCCATTATTGGGGACCTGGGAACTAATGAACCTTCTTGTAGTAATGAGTCTCACCACTCCTCTCCTCTTGCTTTTAATCAACAAGAACCTAATGTTTGGAGTAAGGGGGTGGTTGAAAGTTTTTTCTCTGTAACAAATGCCACTGAAATCCAACCATCTTAAGAAGGATTCTTGTCCTCAAAATAATATAGCCCAATTTCAAGATCTTCTCAATGGGTCTTCAAATGAATTAATGAACTTTGTTAATGATATTATGGTGAAAGTTATGGAGGATCTTACTGAAGAAATATAAGATAAATTCCTTGAGGAGGTTGATCTAGAGGTCAAATCTACCCCTCTTCCAATCTACCAATCTACATCAAAGAGAAAATTATACTTTAATGAAAATGGTTATTCACATCAAATAAATTTTGTTTCCACCCCTTCTACTACTTTCTCTTCAACTCCAATTTCACAATCGAAATCTGACGGTAGAGCACTTATTTCTCCTAAAATTAAATATGGGCGTAAGTCAATCAAAGAGAAAAATAATTTAGAAATTATCATTGGTCTCCAATTGACCCTTGAAATGAACCTTATATTTGCATCCAAAAAAGTGGGTGGTGTTGGAACTTCTCTTCAAATTACATAGTGTGATTCTACTATAGGGTGTAAAACCTTAGAAAGAAATATGTGATTGAGGAGAGATGATATCTCTTCTCGAGCATAATGAGGATCCTATCATGGAATGTTGGGGGCTTGAATACCCCTAATAAATGATGCTTAAGAAAAAGTTAGCTACTTTCCACATTTTTAGACATAATTTTCTTACAAGAAACAAAATTATCTGTCCAATCAGCTTTAGACATTTGTGAATCATGGGTCAATTGGGGTCTGATAGCCTCTTTGGCCTAGGGGGCCTCAAGAGGCCTTGTGATTCTTTGGAACAAGAATTATGTAAAAATGGATTCGATTGATTCTATTGCTAATTGGATAGGGGCCTCGACTACATGCTTGAAATCAAATAATTCCTTCTAGATCTTCAAGATCTATGTCCTATGCTCTAATTAAGGGAACATACTAGTTTGGAGGAGACTCTCTCCTTTTTCTACATCAATCAACAATAAACTCAAAATTTTTACAAGAGATCTCAATGCAATCAAAAATTTCTCAGAAAAACCTGGAGGAATCTCCCCTCCTATAGTTGTAGTGAAAGATTTTATTAAGTTCATATTGAACAACAAATTATATGACTTCCCCTCAAAAAGTGGTGTATTCATTTGGACACAGAAGCTCAAGGATTTTTCTCAAATTACATAAAACCACGATCTTTTTTTATTATATGATAATTGGTTAAATGCCACTTGGGATTTCTCTTTAATTATTCACACTCTGGTTGGTTAAGACCACTTCCCTATTTCCCTCTCAATATTCAAAGAGAGAGAGTTTAATAAAGGCTCCTTCAAATTCGAAGTCATGTGGTTAAGAGATACAAATTTCATTCTGCTTTTAAAAACTTGGTTGATGAACTTACCTTTCATTGAGGGATCAAGGATGTTCCAAGTCTACGAAAGGTAAAATAGAGGAGTGGAATCTTAATAATTTTAAGAATATCTTTTATGAAAAATCAGGATTAGAGTTAGAACTATCTGAATTATATGAGATAGCGATCAAGAAGTGCATGGATGCTGATTTATATGACAAAGAGAAGAAATTAAAAGTAGAATTTGAAGAGATCCTTTCCTGTGAAGAAAGCTATTGGAAATATAAATCAAGGGAAACTTGGTTAAAATATGGAGACAAAAATACCATGTTCTTTCATGCTTTGGTAAAATTAAAGTGTCATTCAAAAAATATCATCTCTATCTAATCCTCATCTAGGGACATTCTCCTTACTAATAAAGAAATTAAATTGGAGGCAATTTCTTTCTTCAAAAATATCTTAGCCCCAATGAAGAAACATAGGTATTTTAAGAATAATGTGGTCATAAAAAATATTCCATCTTTAATCACTAATAACCACAATAAATTTTTAATGGCTAAATTTTCCATGAAATAAATTAAAAAGGTTGTCTATTCGATGGAATCAGAAAATTCCCTAGGCCTAGATGGTTTTACAATTCATTTCTTTCCAAAATGCTATGATTTTTTTTTGGCCATGATATTCTCCTCACCTTAGAGGAGTCCAGAAGAAATAGAAATATCTTAAAAGAACTAAATTATGCGACTCTAATTGCTCTCATGCCAAAAAATATTATCCACTATATTTTAATGACTTCAAACCAATAACTTTATGCAATACTATGTACAAGATTTTTACCAAAGCTATTGCCACAAGATTAGAAAAACTACTTCCTTCAATTATCTCGAAAGAACAAGGAGGCTTTGTTCTAGGGAAGGACACATCGTAAGGGGCTATCCTAGATCATGAATTTTTGCACTCAATAATCGTAGTAGTTGTACTAAAAATTGACATGATGAAGGCCTATGAAAGGGTGGACTAGGGATTCTTACTAGCTATTAATTTTTTTTGGATTCTATCATAGCTGGTGGAAATGGATACATTCATGTCTTTTGGGTGCCACATTTTTTGTAATTTTGAATGGAACTCCACATGGTTTTTTAACCTCAAGAAAAGGTGTAAGACAAGGTGATCCACTATCTCCTTTTCTTATACCAATGGTTGAGGGCCTAGGTAGATCCATCATTTATTCTCGAGATGTTAGGCTCTCGAAAGGCATTTATATAAGGCCTTTCCCATTTCCTATTTCTATTTGGTCAAGCATGCAAGATGCTAAACTTATAAAGACAATATTAATAGAATATTTTTTTCATTCAGGGAAATCATTCAGTACTAACAAATCTATTTATTTTTCTAAATGTTAACCCTATTGTAAAAACTTAGATCTTGAAATTTTTGGGGTTTCAACATGATTCTCTCCCTTTTAAATACCTGGGTATTCCTTTCTTTTCTAGGAAAGAAAAAACAAGACTTTTAGATTCTCTCCCAACCTACTGGATTTTTTTTCTAAAACTTCCTAAAGGAAAGGGGAGTAAACTTTAGAAGGTTTTTAAATATTTCTTTTAGTCTGAAAATGTTACATAAAAAAATAAATTGCAACTTGTGGCTCACGACTCCTTATCTGATTTGAAAAATCAAGGGGGGTGGGCCTATGAGACCTTTTTCTTCAGAACAAAGCTCTCGAAGCCAAATTTATTTGGAAAATCTACTAAAAACTATATGTTAAATGATGTCAAATTATGCAACATAAATACTTGGATTCTCTTGAGAGAGAATGAATTATTACTAAAAAAGCTTCCTCTAAGATCCAAAATTGAGCTAGATTTTGATAGTGATGAGATAATAGCTTTGGATGAAGATGGAGAGCAGTAGTGCATGAGCTCTGCTGGGGTTTTGTGCTTTCTGAGGTCATCCGTGGCCCCTCCTATGTCATACTCCGCTTCTTGCATAGGAATTTTTTTCCTTCATTGATTACGACCGCATTTACTACGCTTTTAGGGATTTATTATGCCTTCAACCGGTTCTAACCCAACAATTTTTGCTGGTGTTAGTATTTCATTGGCATAGGTTAATGGCTCCCCCACAAAACAAATGCCCTCAAAAATTTGTTCCGAAAGTCTTTCATGAGGTAAGCATTCTGACGCCCCTATTGATGTAGTTTTACCTTTACCTAATTTTGATTCTGCATGCCAATGGCTTGAACAACACACCCTTGTGGGTTATTTTGTTGGGAGGACTCCCTTGAAAGTGTGCTAAAAGACTGGGTTAACAAGGCTTGGGTCCCTCATGCGGTCCACCTTGATATGGTCCGAAACCTGACCAAGGGTTTTTCTTTGTTTCACTTTGCGGAAGTCAATCATGTCCAAGCTATTTTGGGTCATGGACCCTAGTATGTTCGCTCTTCCTTGTTGGTTTTCCAGGCTTGGACCCAAGATTTTGCAGTCTTAGAGGACACCAAAATGTGTGTTCTAGTCTAGATTGAGTTTCCAGGGTTGCCTTTGCCTTGTGTGCTCTTCTTGAACCATATTGCTTCCTCTCTGGGGAGGGTTGTTTGCATAGAACCTGATAAGTTATTTCAAGCCCGTCCTCAAAAGAGGGTTTGTGTGGAAGTTGATTTATCCAAGGATTTGAAAGAGTCTATAGACATTGAAATCGAGGATATTCGCCACTCCCAGAAAATCACATATTTTAACCTGCCCAACATGTGCTACCAGTACCAATCACCTAATCACAAGATTAGGGACTACCCTTTGATAGTTCCCCGTACGGTCTCTTAGCCACGGGGTGGTGAAAAGCCTCGCCCAATAAGCAGACACAAAATGGACTATGGTTACAAACCAGAAGAATAAGTCATCTGGTTTTGGGTCAGCTCCCAAGGCCCTAAAATCAACCCAGTAGGTTTCAAACCCTTCAGAGAAGGGGATCGCTAGTCCCTCAGGAGCAGCTTCTGCTATTTTGCAGCCCAGGCCGAAGGCCGTGCCCCAGCCTGCTACTATTTTATGTGGTCAACCAACTTTTTCCTCCGCTATGGGGACCCAGCGGCGTTCTCGCAGCCCATCGCCTCCTCTGGAAGAAGGTGAATATGTGTCGGAAAAACAGAGATTTTCTCCCTCTATTCAAATAGGTTATGTTTCGTAGGAGTATTTGAAGAACAAGTTCTCTTCCCTGGGTGAAGAGGACTGATATTTTGCAAGCATGGAAGATTTCTATGAATTTTATCTCATGGAATGTTCGAGGTCTCACTGACCTCTCCAGGAAATATTCTATTAGGAATACTTTGAAGAATTACCCAGGGATTGAAGTGCTTTGTCTCTAGGAAGTTAAAATTTTAGGTTTTTTGCTTGCTTCGGCTTGTCATTCTATTTGGCTAGCTAGTTCTATGTTTTGCACTCTGCATGAGATTGGTTGTGGTGGAGTTGCTACTCTTTTGGCCCCACGACTGCTTCCTTATGTGGTGGACCATGGGGTTGACCCCTCCCAATGGGTTGTTTGGATTCTTCTCAATATTGAGAATCATTCCTTCAGGATTATTAATATTTATGCCTCTAATGATGTCATGGAGTGTTCTTTGCTCGAACGCTGGATTGCTGACTCTTTGTCAGTTGCCACCTAGTTGCTCTATGGGGATTTCAACATGGTTGAGATGGCGTAGATAAGAATGGCACTGTACCTTTTCATTGGGCTGCGGGTGAAAGGGAGGCATGGTTTTACATGCGCAATAAATTGGGGCTTTTTGATCCCAATATGGGTTACCACCATTCTCATTCTCCCTAGCACAATTGGTGTAATTATAGGGCTGGTTCTAACAGAGTTTTTAAATGCCTTGATCATGCTATGATCTCGACTCAGTCCTTTTTTTCCTTCAAGAGCTCTGCCTTGCCTGCCAAGCCATTAGTGGATGTGACCCTTTTGGATCACTTCCCAATTAATTTTCGCATTGAGTGGGTGTCTTGTCAACCTCGCATGTGTAAAAATCAATTCTTCTTGAACACATCTTTGCTCTGTCACAAGCCCACCCTGGCCCACATTCTCCTAGTGTGGAATTTATAGTGTCTTCCTCCTAGCCATACGGGCTGGATTGTTTGGTGGAATGATGCCATCATTCATACTGCATGCTTCTTATGCATTTATGGATGCCAACTTGCTATCTTCCATCGATGTTCTTACGAGGCTACCACTACCAACTTGCATGCTGCTATGGAGGCCTCAGCGGCTTGTCCTTTTTCCCCATCACATCATGTCTGGGTGGCAGACCTAAGACACCAATAACAAGTGGCAGATAGTTATTCTTCCAAGGGCACTCAAATCAAGGCTCGGCTCCACTGGCTCAAAATTGGTGATCGTGCCTCCAAAGAGATTTTTTTGGCTCTTCATGCTAGGCGCTCTTCCTCGAGCATTAAAGCCATCAAAGATGGTAATCAAGTGCTTTTTGAGCTACCTGACATTCTCTAGGCTTTTGTGCATCACTATGAGCAAGTTTTCATGGCTCAGAACCCCATGCTTGTGCACCAGCAAGCCCTTCAGAGCTACCTTGCTATTGTGCCACATAGGCTTTCTTCAGCCCAGATCAATTTCTATGATCAATTCTTATCAATTGATGATCTCAAAGGAAGTCGTTTCCTCCATGGCCGATGATAAGGCTCCTGAGATTGATGGTTTTCTTTGTAAATTTTATAAAGCACTTTGGGACTATATTGTGAGTGATCTTCATCATGTTTATCTTGAAGCCTTTCAAACCAATTCTCTAGGTAATTTAATAAATAAAGGCAATATTAAATTCATACCTAATCCTAGGGATCCAGAGGATATTTGCAACTGGCAACCCATCACGCTTCTCAATGTTTCTTACAAAATCATTGCCAAAGCTTTGGCTCTAAAAATTCACCATCTTTTGCCTCAGATTGTGTGCCTCGAATAGACTAGTTTCATTAAATCTAGGTTCATTCTTGATAACATTATTGTTGTTTGGGAAGGCATGGAGTGGGCCCGGTGGTCGAACCAGAAAGCAGTGTTCATTAAAATTGATTTTGCTAAAGCCTATGACCGTATTGAAAGGCCTTTCATTCTTGTGATGTTACAGGCCTTGGGCTTTGGGCCCAATTTTTTGCAATCTGTTCGTATGTTTTTTTCTGATGCCTCGGCTTACATCTCCATTAGTGGCCACCATTCTTCTACATTTGGTCTTTTTTGTTCTATTCACCAGGGATGTCCTCTTGCCCCTACTTTGTATGTTTTGGCTATTGAGGGCTTTGGATATCTCCTTGCTAATGCTATCTCCCAGCAACGTGTTAAAGGAATCACTCTCCCAGAATCTCAAGAGCAGTTTGTCAATGGGCACTTTGCAGATGATTCCTTTCTCACTCTCTTAGAGGAAGAATGCTCGATTGCTACTACCCTGGAATGCCTTGACATTTTTTGTCTTACGTCTGGCTCCACTATTCAATGGCACAAGACCTTGTGCTACAAATAGTCAGTGCTCCCCACTACTGCATGGCTTCAAACTTATAACTAGAAATGGATTGGTCAGGGTGAAATATTTCAATTTTTGGGCATCCTTTTCGCCTTTCAAGCTTCCCCTCGGGAGCTCTGGCAAGCCGTGCTCTCCAAGGTTGAGCAGAAGCTGACCTATTGAGTTACCAAGCCTCTTTCTCTGGCTAAAAAATTTTAGGTGTGCTCTAAAATCTTGGCTGCCACCCACATCTACTATTCTTCTTGTTGGGCTCCTTCTAAAGTAGCCTACAATAGGCTTGAGAAATTGCTCCGCGATTTTCTATGGGCCTCTTCTGTGACCCATAAGGGATTTCATTGGGTCGCTTGGGAATTTTTATCTCTCGCCAAGGAGTCGGGAGGGCTTGGCTTGCTCTCCACTCAATGACAGGGGACTGCTCTCTATGTCAAGTGGATTATCCATGCGCTTACTAAGGATGAAGCCTGGAAAATCCTCCTCAGACATTGTATTCAGTCTGGTTTTCCTGTTCATAGACTCGCCTGGAAAGGAATCGATCTCCGAACCCTTCTGGTTATGAGGGAGCCGATTCAAATTATGGGCTCCTTTGTGACCAAAAGTATTTGGCATTCTTGGGGAACCGTTAAGCCTTGGCTTCATTGGGCTAGGGCTGGATTAGGTGATGGGCTCTCCATCAACCAGCATAACCTCTGGTGGTCTCCCCTTCTAGCTCAGAATGGTCAACCCCTAGCTAAGTCAGCTTGGCTCAAATCTCTCAAATTTCATAAGAAGGGTATTCATACACTGCATCAGCTCTTCCACCGGCCTACCATGTGTATTTTACAGTGGGATTCTTGTAAAACCTAGTACAGTCTTCAAAATGAGGATCGTCTTACTTTTGACGGGCTAGTGAGCGCCATTCTGATGAAAATTCTTCACAAAGTTGGCATTCATGGGAACAAACCTTGGTGGAAAGACTGGAAATGGTTTCCAGATAGTCCTCTACGGAGCTACAAGCCATAGCTTGGTTACACATGGCTTTCACCTCATTTTCCTATAATCAGTTATTTGAACCAGAGGTGGCTTCTTAACTCCTCAGCCCATACTTGGCATAGGAGGTTTGATGCCACTTGGTCTGCAATTGTTAATCCGAAGCTAGACCACTTTGCTTGGTGTATTCTTTTCCAAGGCTTGCCTGTCGGATCTCGCCTGGTTCATTTGGGGGTCTTTGACCCTCGCTGCCCTTTTTGTGGGTAGCCAGAAAGCTTCAAGCACCTTTTTTGGTTTTGTCCTAGAGCTCAGCAGCTTTGGACATGGATTCATGATTTATTTCGGCCTTTTAGGCCTGAACCCTTTTCATGGCATATGGTTCTATTGGGGGACCCACCTAGAACCCCGACAAAGTTCACCCAGCTTTGGCACAATTTTAGAGTGGAAATCCTCTTCAATATCTGGAAAGACAGAAATGCTTGTGTATTTGGTCATTCTCATTTAGATGTTAATGTGTCTCTTTATGCTAAAGCAGTTATATGTTCTAATGTTATGTTACAGATTCAAGTGCAAGCCAACAAGGTTGCACTAGAAGTGGATCATCTATAGGTTCTCCTAGACCACTGGGGCAATGCCCCTTGTACTGTGGCGCAGATCCCTTACTTTCCCTCCTCTTCCTATGGCCAGTCGCCCTCTCGGGGCCAGAAGCAGAGTGATTCCATGCGAGCTTGCTCCCAGCCTCCTGCTTGATGGGATTCTCGGCCTCCCAGGTGGGCTCATTCTCCTTTGTAGCGTCCTAGTCAGGGCTAGCACTCTAGTGGTGTGCCGAGGAGTAGTGGAGTGGTTATGGGTGGCCCTCTGATACTCCACTTGCTTCTGGCTCTAGTTGGCCTTCCACTGGAAAAAGTTTTCCATGGCTAGCTCTCGCAATCTCGCCTCGGTGTGAGGATAAAGACAAAGATAAAGATGAAGAAAAAATTGATGATGGTTGGGGTGCTCCTTTTGACATCACTCCAAACCCCGTTGATGTATGGGGAAAACATCTAGTTGACCGAGAGCCCCCAGGATCTACTGGCACTGCCTTGGCTGCCTAATTTTATTTTTGTTATTTAAACTCTAGGCTAGGCCCATGTGATCTTTTGGACTTTCTGGGCTAGGCCCATTCGTTATTTTGGTTTTTCTAGGCTAGTCCCATGTGACATTCGGGGTGTGCCTTCTTACCACCAGCCCCTTTTTTGTGAATTTATAATTTTATCTTTATTAATATAGATATTTGGAAAATTCATCAAAAAAAAAAAGATCCAAAATTGAGAATTTCATTTCAGCCTATAGATTAGTTCTTCTCCCTCACCTCTCTTTGTTAATAAAAAATGGAAAAAAGGCTCTCTTCTGGGAGGATGCATGGAATGGATACAAGACACTGAGATCTCTTGGAAATTGGGGACAAATCGAGGTTATTGTCAAATCTAAATGGGGTAACAAAGTGATATACTACTTAAGGGTGTGTGCAGGATCATGATGGGCCAAAAAGTGGTGATATGTAAGTGATATGATGGCCCATATGGCTGACAATTTTTTTTTTACCCTGAATTGATGAAACGAAAAGGGTTTTTAAAGGAGATTCTCAGCTTTCCACCAATATAAATTATGCTTTACTTTGAATTTAATAAATAATTAGTATTTATTTTCTATTTGAATTACAACTAAAGTCTTGATTGATAGGTTGATTGAAAAAAATCTATAGCTTTAAAACAATATCAATTTTTTTGAATCCGAAACATGCATCAAATTCTATGCTTCACATACTATAGGATTACAAATAAAAATTGAATTTCATGAAGTTTTGACCAAGTTAAGGTGGTTAGACATACGGGTTTTTATATTTTTTTTAAATTTGTCATTAAAATTTCATAATTAATTAATTACTTGGAAAAAAATTATAAAAAAATATGCATCACATTGGGATATGAGTCCTCTGCTTATATCTAAAATATTATAAAAAAATATTATCATTTTATTGTGGTTAGGGTGGTCAAACAAACACCTACTTCTTATTTTTCCCCTTAAATTTAAGTACTACTGCATTGAAATTTCAAAATTTCACTAAATAGATTTAAAATAAATAAATAAACCTAGTAGTTTAGAAACTACATTCAATTTTCTACAAATTCTATTCTGACATATTTTTGAAATAATATAGATAACTTATTCAATTTTTTACATCAAGTTTCCTAACTCTGATTTTTCTGAATTTTATCGCCAATTAAGGTACTATTTTTTCCATGATGATCCTGCACATACCCTTGATTATAGATGCAACTGACCCTCAACAAGTAACATGGAAAGACTTAGATTTCTTTTAGGTTCCTTCACATTAGAAGTCTTCTTTACAAGAAAAACTTAAGAAAAGATAAATTTATCTATCCAACAAATAAGATGAAATAATTTGGTTAAAGTCCAAATTTGGACAATATAATGTAAAATATGGTTACAATTCTTTGATCACTCAAAGAAAAAAACCCCTTAGCCCTTCAAACTTTGTTGGGGCCCTCATTTTCTACCTAAATTAGGTGTATTTGCATGGTTAGCAATTAAATATATAATTCTAACAGGAATGTTGTTAGACAAACTAGGATTCACCTCTTTATTCTCTTGTGTAATGTATGGGGATGCCTTTGAATCTACTGATCATTTATTATTTGGTTGAAATTTTTCTCACCAGTGTTGGACCTGGGTAATGAATAATCTTGGTTGGATGAGCCCTCTTCATAAATCCATTCTCAACCACTTTCTCAGTTGGTCTTCTTTATGTTCTAACTCCCCTTTCTTGTCCATCTAGGAGATATGCCCTTCCATAATCATCTAGAACATTTGGTTGGAAAGAAATAAAAAAATATTTAGAAAAAAGACTTCTAGCACTTCTTAAATCTTGCAAAAAATGGAAGTATCCATCTCTAAAGTGACAACTTCCACCTTGTACAAGAATGAAAATTTAACCAAAACCTTTTCCTCTCGGGATTCTTTCATCTTAAAAAATTGGCCACTCCTTACATTCCCTAGAGTTGTTTCCATGTCGAGCAAGGTACCCATTATTAACAAACAATCTATAAAATGGCTCCCATCCCCCAAGAATTTTATTCAATTGAATTTTGATGGGGCATCTAGAGGCAATCCTAGAAAATATGGCATTTTTGCATCTTAAGGGATTGACAAGGAAATTTCATAGGTGCAACTTGTGAATTCATTTATGAAGGCACAAACAATGTGGTAGAGTTTAATGCACTAAGAATTGGCCCATATTTTCTTGTATTTCCCATCTTATTATCACATTGAGGTTGAAATCATAAAAATAAATGCTTTTTAATTTGATTTACTTCTTTCTTTTTTACCCTAATATTATAAGTTTAATTTTTAAGATGGGTAGATATGAAACATTATAAACTAAGAAAATAAGTTAAAAAAAAAGGAGTGACAATGTAAAAATTTCATTCGGAGAAAAAAATTATTTATAAATTTGATAAGTTGATAAAAGCCCCTTGAACAAACAATCCTCATTGAACACAAATTAAATCAACAAATCCTACATTTGTTGTCTTTTATCAAGAGGTAGTGTAGATATTTTTCTCTACATGTGTTAATTTTATTTCCTTATTTCTCTTTGCTTCTTTTTGGCTACCAACTTCACATGGATAAGGGACTTCCTTCCCCTTTTCCTTTTCTAACTCTTTTGTCAGGCTTGAACATGTGTCATGTAGGAACAAATTTTTGAAGGCTTTGGTTTCTTTTCACTCAAAGGTGTGTGATGGCACCACATGGTGGTTGTGTGGCCTTTTGTGAAACATTTTATTTTAAAACACAGAAAGAAACATGTGGTTGCATGGTGTGTTTTTAATAACAACTCAAGAGGAGGTTCGGGAAACACTCACCCGTTTGCCAAGTAGCTCTTTTTTTGGGTCAGTAGTATAAGGTGTCAGATGAAATGTCTCAAGTGTGCTATTAGTAGGAGAAAATTTAAGAGTCACCAGAAATTCCTTGAGGAATCATGAACACCATCTCCTAAATCACCTAGTGCTTACAAGAAATTGAATTTTGTGTCAGATGAGGTTTTATGACACCACAATCCAGCTGCTAAAGAAGTTCCTTTCCACTACTCATCAAACTCTAGCTTAGTGATTTCCATATCTTTTGATAAAGAGAACTGACTTGTATGGTTTACATTTTGTTTCAATCGGTAATCAAGCACCTTAGACTTTATTATTCAATGAATTCATCTTACAAAAATATGATTTTAGAATGGGGTTTTAGGGGGGTGAATTTAATGCCATCATTGGCTTTTTATCTTTTGTGTTATGTGGTAGTGGAGAGTGTTGTATGTTTTTTTTCTTCCCTTGTTCTATAAAATATAGTTTCTGAGCCTTTCCTCATAAGTAGTGATAGAAAAAATCTAGTAAGCAAGTAATAGTTAGGAAGTGTAACAAATTGATTAGAAAATTATTTAGTCTTAGTCTTGTAGTATTTTTTTATCAATTTTATAGATTATGTCTCAATCTCGACTTTCATATTTTGTATTATTCACTAATAAAGTAAATAAAAATAAGAAGCATATTGGACTATGCCTATTTTGTCTTTATTAGGTGTTTTAGTCTTTGTTTACATAGAAACTTGTGCTCTGGGTCATTGTCAGTATCGACCATATCTTTGATGATTGATAATTTTTAATATTTATAGCTTCTATGTTGTCTCAACTTGAACTTATAGTAATATAGATCATGTTTCTATAACTCTTTCATTTTCTATAAAATTTCTGTTAGATCTCATATTTTGTGTAGTGTAGGAAAATTTGACCCTTTTTTCACACTTAATTTAGGAATAATTAATAATAGAATAAGGTTAATTATGCCTTGATTTAGTGTTATAATATGTTTTTCATATTCACATTAAGTTTAGGGCCCTTTTAAATTAAATAGGATTAATTGTGCCTTGTTTGTGGTGTTCTAAGGTGTATCTTTACACTTTCACACTCATCTAGGGATTTATTAATTAATTGATGTTAATTTGCCTTAATTGGCCCCTTTAATTCAAATTCAAGCCTAATTAAATATAAATTCCAATAGATGAAACTCAACATTCATAAATTCCATTTCACAACACTTAACTTTGGAAGATTTCTATCCTAGGTAAGTGACCTAGGACCTATTCACCATAGAGTGTTTTAGGGATGAAAAAATCCCACATTTTTTGCCACCCTCCATACACTTGTCTTTTTATCCCACTAAAAATTACCATACTCTAATGTCATGATTGAGGCAAGTCGCTCAAAATTGTGTGACAAGATCCATTCCACAGTCCCATAAATATGACCTTCTACATAAAAATATTCCCTTGATAACAAAGAAAAAACATAAAAGAAATTGATCTATGTGCCTTTGAGTTTCTTCCCCAAGCACTCTCTTTATTTTTCATTGCCATTTGTTATTTCATCATTCAAATCCATTATCAATTCATGCCTAGCCAAAATATAGAAGAGCTTCTTCTCTTATGATGAATATTTTTTCCTTATCAGAGAGATCATACATATATCTTCTCGATCAATAAGTCAAAAAACCTTCATTTTAGTGTTTTTCGCATGTTGAGAAGAGATACACAAGGTCATAACGATAAAAAACCCTTAGAGATAACAAGATGGTATAATCGGCAGGACAATGCCAATTGTTTCATTGATATAGGTCCATTGGCATGAGAAAAGCAATTTGAGCAAAATTTTCAAGTCATGCCAAGCTCAAGTGTCACACTGATAGAGACTCCATCAGCAAGAAATATGCAAACTGTAAGATCATAGATTTTTTGGGGATTAATGCTATAGTTGCACAAATTAAAATGATCAAGTCTAATCTAACAAATAATCTAAATCAAAACAAACAAAAAATGAAGTAAAATGAACATGAATAAACTAAACAAGTAATTGAAAATATCTCATCGAATATGCATCCACTCCTTCGAATTATCTCCATTGCCCTTCTCCATTTTGTTGTTTCAGTATTCTTGCCCTCAGATTTTTGATAATGATGCAAGCATAACCTTGTTGAATGTCTAAGAAAAATATCAAAGATAAGTTTCTTCTCAAAAGTGTATTGATTTCGGGAGGAGGAATAATGATAATGACAAGCCATTTTATAGATTTTGGGTTTTCAAACGATCGACTTAGATTCAAAAGAGAGATCAACGAATGAGATTGATAAATGTCATGTGATGTGAGTTATGTGTCAGTCAGAACATGAGTCAGGAAAGACTGCAAGATAAATATTAAATTAGAACGACAACTTAATCTTGTGTCAAGACTGTTTGAAAATAGAAAGAATAAGAGTTCTAGATTAAATAAACAATTTAATCTTCAGTTAAGAGTATTCGAAAATAGAAGAAATAGACTTTGAATTTCAAAGACAAAGTTAGAACTCAAAGAATAATGCATTCGAATAGAAACATGAATTAATTAATTAAATAAAGATATTTAATTCATAAACACATTCATGGATATGAGTTAGAACTAGTTAACTAACTATTTGTGACAGAGAGTCTTCTCGCAGAGATGATCAGATGTTGAATCTGGAGATAACTTGAGGATTAAAAATAGATCTCGAGTCATAAGGTGAGTGAATGATTAGTCAACTGAATGATAGAAGAATGTGACAAACATTTCAAATATGTATTAAATGTTAATTTAATTCAACATTCAAAAATGAGAGATTTAATTAAATAAATAATGTAATTTATTTAATTGATTATTGAAAAGGATTAAATGAATAATTAAATAATAAATATTTAATTATAGTTGAAATATGATAAAGGGGGTGATTAAATAATAAAATATTTAATTAAGGAGGAATTAATTTGTTAGCGACATAATTAAATAAAGATGATTTATTTAATTAATCAAAGTTGAATAAATGAATTAATGAATTAATTATAAGGGGTATTTAATTAATAGAGGAAATATGTATTAGAAAGGGTAATTAAATAATAAATATTATTTAATCATGACCATGGACATTAGAAAATTATATCAAATGTGGTACTCGCAGGCCTAGACCAATTTTCGGTGTCTACAGTTTTCCCCTCTTTGATACAATGTTGTTACGATGTTGTGTCAAATAAAATATGCCCCGATCATGCCCCAGCATGAGATAGGTTAGGGTATGCCCCCTCAAGAGAATTGACAAATTTTTGAAAAATTTCAAAAAAATCAAGAGATATTCCCGATAAGTCAATTAGAGAGTCAGAAATGCTATGGAGTTGTCGGAATTGAATTTGGATGTGATATGGACGTGTACGGGTCATTAGAAGTTGGAAGGTTAAGTGGCCAATATACAAGGTTAGAAGAAATGCCACCCAAACCCTAGGTATAAAGAAGAATTAGGTTAAAAACCAATTCATTTGCACCCAAAAGATTTGAAGAATTGAGAAAGTTGCTCTGAGCTTTGGACGAAAATGTCTCCAGTTCCCTACATTGCACATCGTAGATATCGGATCTAGACTTATAGATGACCAACCGATATAGGACCACCGATATGTACCTGAAAATAAGCCTTTTAAATTTCATTTTGCATGTAGTTTTAGGCATGTAAAATGTAATTATGCACATGTGGTCTTTCGCATTCGATGCATATGCAGCCATGTGCAATGCATGTGTCTGCAGAATGACACATCTGCAAAAAGATGCCTAGGCTAAGCTAGGCTAGTTTAGGCATTCAACGCATATGAATTAAAATGCACCACATTTGTAGCTGTGAGATGCATATGCATTTAGGGTTAATGCATGTAGGATAATGCACCACATTTGTAATTGTGAAATGTATTTTCATTTTAAGAAATGGTATGGGTTTGTGCATTGCATATGTAGTATGCGACGCAAATTCTTGTGATGCAACACATTTGTATGAATGCACCGCATATATTATAGTGAGCTGCATATGGCTAGTAAAATTTTCCGAAAAATGTTTCTAAGAAAAACTTGAAAATTTTCACATGTTGGTTGAAATGCAGGTTGTTTTAGATCCGATATATACTCGAGAGACACATCCCAATACTCTTGAGTTGAGATCTTGGTTAGTCAATGGAGAGACTCATTTACTATGGAGACTCGGACTATAGCATGTTTTTACTATGCCCATGATTCAGGAAAATAGAGGCATTTTGAATTCATTGTGTGAGCGATGGAATTCTGAGACGTCTTCATTTCATTTGTCGACTGGGGAGGTGATTATGACATTGGACGACATATATAGGATACTGAGACTTCTGATCAGAGGAGAACGGGTGATGTATGATACCCAACACAAATTTAGTGAGCTCACTAGATACTATGTATTTGATGACATTAGGAGTCTAGGGATAGAGTACTACGAGATTTGATGGTAGGTGTTGGCTGATAGGTACGATAGGATAAACTGTATCCTATGTACTTTGATAGGGGGGATAGTTCTTCTAGACCAGCAGGGTCATGGTTTTCTTGTCGGGTGGGGATGCTAGAGAGAGAGAGAATGTGTATGCCTGGGGTCCATGTCTGTTAGGCATGCTATACTTACATCTTCATAAAATAGTGTATAGAGATGCATAGTCTATGAGCTATGGTACCACTCTGCTCATGGTTTGGGAATGGGAGCGCATCATGGTATTTTTTCCTCTGTGACTGCAGAGGGAGTAGCTATATCTCCATATGTTTTCTGGTATACAGGAAACATCACTTAGAGTCATGTCGGTGATACAAGTTATTGGAGACATGCACTTGATATATTGGATTAGTTTACTTGGAAGCCATAATGGATTGTGAGAGATGGTCTGATGAGGATAAGCATTTGACTTATTGTAGGTAGACATAGTACCTAATTGGGAGGACCGTTTCAAGTGTTCATATTATTGAGAGACACTTGCCAGACTGAGTATTGAGATAGTTTGGGGAGGTTCAGGATGAGCCTAGAGGTAGAGAAGAGTTTTCTCGATCATCTAGAGAGGTTCTACATTGGAGGCCTATGATTCCAGTAGCTACTGCAGAGGAAGAGATATAGGCTTTAAAACCATTACAGTGGGAATGGAGAGATAGAGTAGCAGATCTAGGGACTACAACTACATATGACACATAGTGGGCCGAGCATCGTGATGTTCCTTACACAAATTCATATCAAATGAAACCAGTAGAGAGATGAGGTATAGGGCCGAGAGGGTGGCATAGAGGTAGAGGTACTGTAAGAGGTGGTGGTAGAGGTGGTGGTAGACCAAGATGGAGAGGTCGGAGAGGTGGTCGAGTAGGTGGACTATCACCTATTCGAGAGGCGGAGGTGGAGGATGTATCGATGTTAGGCCTCAGAGGTGGAGCAAAGGGACAGGTTGGAGATGATCGTGCTACCAAGGAGGTAGTAGCAGAAGAGCATGTAAAGGTAGAGATTGGCAGAGAGGACCCTACAGAGGAGGAGGAGGCTGATGTGGATATTGATCCTCTTAAGATTCTGGTAGGTTATGGGTAGGATGATGTTGAGGAGGAGATACCTATGGAGGAGCAGGAGAGAGAGATCCAAGATCATATTGTAGAGGGGAGATGGGATGAGGAGGATCCTAGGGATATTGATTGGGAGGCATTGGAGGATAGGTTGAGACTAGTCACAACAGAGCTAGATGCCATGCAGATAGAGAGAGACAGTGCATTCATGCAAAGAGATCAAGCCATAGCTCAGAGATAGGAGATAGAGCAACAGTTCACAAAGGTTAGATGTCTATGTAGTGGCACTTCATCTGATGGTATGTTATGCGAGCTAGTCAAATTAGTATAGAGAGCTACTTATTATAGGGATCTATATGAGGTAGTGGTGCCAATAGAGAGACGAGCTCCTAGCTTTTTAGAGGTTCGCAGTCACAGGTCATAGACCAGGAGTCAGACGAGGACACAGAGTATAGAGGGTGTGGTAGGACCACTGAGGATAGGTCCATATGACAGGCCTTCCACCTCACAGAGAGTACTTCTCAAGTATTTTCCACCACCTTCACCATGTGACAGCGGTGGTAGTGGGACACGTTGACACTGTTATATATGTAGACATTGTATTTTGATTAGAGAGCCTGTGAGCTCATTTTATTTATGGATACACTCAGACATTGTACTGTGACACATTATTTTGAGCGATTATATATATGATTTTTGGCAGCTTCTATATGATATGTAGTTCTATTTTATGGATGATGTATTACTTCTATATGATTAGGTTTCCTAGATGATGTATGTACATGTGTTATGAATGGATGTTTCTATATGTGATGATTTTATGCACTTTTGATGTTTATGATGATTCTATATGACGATGGATGTAATGTTGCTATATTATGTTTATTTATATATGATGGTGATATGCATGTGTGTTTATATTATGTATTTTATGATGATGGAATGCCTATTATGCCATGACTTTGTAGATATGCAATGAATATGTTAATGCAATGTAACTATATGAAATGCTTATAATATGTATGCATATGTAGATGATCTAATTTTTTTTGTTGTGCCATAGGACTCTATCATTATTGCAGAAAAGAGAAATGTTAGCATGGATGATTCTAGAATGTTAGCAAGAAAAAATTAAGGATATTGATTGAGAAAAACATATGATCTTTGATATTTTTCCATATATGCTAAGCTTGATTTTCTTTATCATCATTGGGTAGGACATGGCACAAATGGATAGTACACAACATGATATGAGATAGACCATAGTATACAAAGTCATCCAATTGCGAAAAATAGATAGTCGCATACAAGGAGTGTCTTAGCTCATACTAAGGACAAAGTTGCCCCAGTTGTTTTGTCATGACAAACCACATACAACAAAAAAAAAGATGGGTCATGAGACGTCGTTGCTCCTCTAAATCCTTGAGGAAACTAGTAATCATGAATCAAAAACCAAAGTTAAAAAGATAGTTGATAGACAACAACCAAAGAAAAAGAGTCCTAAGACATCCTTGACAAAGCTAGTAACCGGACTAATTCACAAATTGATAGAAAGATAAGACAAAATAAGATATAAAGTCATAAAGCCAAATAACAGTATTCACCAAAACTTGATCTTGTAGGATTGTTGATTATTTGATGTTGACATAGTGTAATGTGAGGGATGACACATGTTGCATAAGATGTTGAGTCTGGTTTCGACTTGGTGATTATCTGTATAAGGCATGACAAAGCCTAGTTTCAGAAAGACACGTGTCATATAAGACGTTGGAGCTCAATGATGTTGATGTGACAAGCAACATAAGGCTATGACAGTTTGACAACGTCTGTTGACAAGAAAGACATATCTTGCTTAAGACATAAGTTAATCATTCTAACAATGTGGTATATATTGACTTGATGACTTTGAAATGTTTTTCCTTGTTGATACATGACTTGTTTTGATTCCTTGAATGGTTAAAAGTGTGTGTGTGTGTTGATAGTGTATGACATGAGATGATGCCCTAAAGGACTAACCTAATGCAGCCTCGGGGGCTCATCGATTGATTTTCCTTGCTTACGTTGTACATGCAGAGACCTTGTAGTTCGACACAACTTTAATTGACATAACCAACTCAAGATATGTACTTAAGATGATGGCATGCAATGTGTGTGATATTGAATGCAATAAACCTTATTGGACTGACCTAGTGTGGTCTCAAGGGCTCATCGATTGATTAGCCTTGCCTATGTTGTACACGTAGAGACCTTGTAGTTCGACATGACCAATGACTTTGAATGTACAAAGAGTCATGATTTTACTGTGTATGATACATGACAAACCTAGAAAGATAGACCTAATGCCTTGCCTACTTCCTAGTCGCAAAGGCAACGTAGTTTGACTATGTCCACAACTGACATAACATGACTGAGTTGACTCTGTTTCTGGTATTTTCTGACCTGTTTTGATGTTTTGGGATTTTTGTAGTTTTCTAATTTTTTTAGGATTTTTCAGGACATTTTCTGATGGTGTAATGCTATGTACAAGATCTTCATGGCACAAAACAAGGATTTTCCCCTAGTTGGGAATAAGACTTGTGAGATGGAGAGGGGAATGTGATGGAATGGACTTTGATGTCAATCGTTCCAAGCAATTGATAAGACAAAAATTTATTATGAGGGATGATGAAAAAGTCTGATTCGAATGATTGTAGATGAAAGAGCGAGTTTGACTACACATAGTGCCTATTTGCCAATTTTTCACCATGGTACTTATCCATAACGCCACTGAAGCGATTTTCACTATTGGACAGATTATTTCTCTTTACTATTTTGAGTTTCTCATGTTTTTTGTGTTACAAAGATGCCTGTTTGCTAGGTTTTCATCAAGGTAACCATTTTTTTGTATTTTCTAGATTAAGACACAGATTCTTAGAAGCTATGCATAGAACCTCTTCAGATGAAGCTTTTTTATTGGTGACAAAAGTGGCTCTCCTTCAAGAGTAGAGAGTTGGTATGCTCGTGATCCAAAAGCTTTTGTGACTATATAGGGCTCCAACTAGTTGGGTTCAAACTTACCTGGCTTTTCTTGTTCAGCTTGATTCTTGGGATTCTCCATTAAAACTAGGTCACCAATGTCAAAGTGTCTATTTAGAACTTTCCTATTATAGCTACGATGAAGACAATTCTGATATGCTTGCAAATGGTCTAGTGCTTTATGTCTTCGTTCATCTAGTAATTCTAGCTCTTGTAACCTAGATACATGGTATTCTTAATCATCAATGTGACCCTTCAAGGATACCCTCAGAGAAGGAATTTCAACCTCAATAGGTAAGATAGCTTCGGATCCGAATACTAGGGAGTATGGAGTGGCGCCAGTGGGAGTACGCCTACTTGTGCGGTAAGCCCATAAGGCAGGATTAAGTTGTGCATGCCAGTCACGACTAGCCTCATTGATAGTCTTTTTTAGGATTCTAACAATGGTTTTAATAGATGCCTCGGCTTGGCCATTACCTTGTGGGTAATACGGGATGGAATAATGATGTTTGATATGGAATTCTTTACATAAATGGCATACTTCTTGGTTTTTGAATGGGTGGCCATTGTCTGTGATTATGAATTAGGGTACACCATACCGAAAAATGATATAGTTTAGGATAAAATTGGATATTTGTGTGCCAGTGATGTAGGTCATGGGAATAGCTTCAATCCATTTAGTGAAGTATTTGGTGGTGGTTATGATGAATTTATGGCCGTTGGATGATGGAGGGTGTATCTTACCTATGAGGTCAAGTCCGCATTAGAAAAATGGCCATGGTGATGTAATCGGATGAAGCTCTTGTGCTAGTGCTCTTGTCAAATCTCCATGTATCTGACACTGTCTACATTTCTTTACAAAGATATATGAGTCTTTCTCCATTATAGGCCAATAATAACCTAGTCTCATAATCTTATGGGCTAAAGTAGGACCACTTGAATGGGATCCACATCTACCCTCGTGCACCACTCACAAAGTTTTTTGTGCTTATTCAAAATCGAGACATCTCATTAGGGTTTTATCTAAGGTATGTCTATATAGGGTATCTCTGATGATGGTGTATTTAGCTGACTTACAGATAAAGGTTCGACATTGGTTATTTGACAAGTCTAGAGGCAAGGTTTGGTCATTTAGATAGTCGAATATGTCTTTGTACCAAGAAGAAGTAGGACCAACAATCATACACACCATCACAGTATCGGGGACATCATAGGTAGGGACCAATAGTTGTTCAACCAAAATCTCAAACTTAGGCATGTTACTTAGAATATCCAATAAGTAACCCACGGTTGCCATGGCATCTGCAACCCTATTTTGAATACGTGGTATCTGTTGAAAATTGATGTCATTAAATTACTGCTTGAAACTGATAGCCATGCACTTTTAGGGGGTGATTTCCTCATCCTTAGTCTCATAATCATCATTTACTTGTAGGATTACTAGTTGAGAATCGCAAAAAACATGTAGACTCTTAATCTTCCATTGTGCTGCCATTTTTAGTCCTGTCACTAAGGCTTCATACTCTGCTATGTTGTTAGTGCAAGGGAAAGAATTCCTAAATGATTTAGGAATGATATCACCCTAAGTTGTTACAAATAGGATACTGGCTCCTAAACCATGATTTGTATGTGACCCATCAAAGTATAATTTCCATTCAGTTCTAATGTCAATGTTGAAGAGAAATTCATCAAGAAAATCTACCACTAAAGGATGGTCTGCCTTCATAGGTGCATCCGCTAACTGATCTGCAATCACCTATCCTTTTATAGCCTTCCTTTCCACATATTGGATGTCATACTCACTAAGTATCATAACCCATTTAGCCAATCGACCTATTAATAGTGCTTTACTTAAGAGATACTTGAGGGGATCAATCTTTGTAACCAACATTGTCTGGTGATTTAGCATATAGTGCCAAAGTTTCTAAGTGGCAAAGACTACCACAAGACAAGCACATTCTATGTTTCTTTAATTTAATTCATATCCCACCAAGGTATGACTGATGTAATAGACTATTCTTTCATGACCTTGATCATCATTTTTTGTGAGAAGAGCCCCTAATGCAGATTGAGTTGCTAAAATGTATAGTATCAATAGTTTTCCATCTGTAGGTGGCATTAAGATAGGTGGAGTGAGAAAATAATCCTTGATTTGTTGGAAAGCCTCCTGACATTTAGGTTTCCACAGAAATGGTACTCCTTTCTTGAGTAGATGTTGAAATGGGTGTATTTTGTCTACTAGTTGTACAATGAAATGCCTGATAGACTGTAATCTGCCCTATAGTGTTCTTAGTTGAACAATGCTGACTGGAGGAGGCATTTCTATAATAGCTCTTACCTTCTTTGGATCTACTTCAATGCCTCTTCTAGTAATTATATACCCTAGAAGTTTCCCTAATTTCACTCCAAAGACACACATCTTCAAATTTAGTCTGACATTGTAATTCTCTAGCCTCTGGAATATCTTGTCTAGAACCTTCAAATGATCTGCCCTTGTTTATGATTTAGATATAATGTCATCTACATAATCTTCCATGAGAGTATGTATAAATTCATGGAAAATAGTAGTCATTTCCCATTGATAGGTAGCTCATGCATTTTTAAGGCCAAAAGACATAACATTCCAAGAGTATGTTCCCGATGGACATGTGAAAGTTGTCTTGTGTTGGGCTTCGGTAGTGATTTTGATTTGGTTATATCTAGAGAAACCATCCATGAGGGATAGAATCTTGTATCCTGCTGTAAGATCTAATATCATGTCTATGTTCGGAAAAGGGAAGTCATCCCTAGGACATGCCTTGTTGATGTCTCTAAATTTTGTGCAAATGCAGATGCCCCTAGTTGGTTTAGTCACTGGTACAAGATTTGAAATCCAGTCTGCATAGTCTATGGTCCTTATGAATCCTACATCTAGAAGTTTCTTGAGTTCTTCTTTGACTAGTAGAGCAATCTGTGGATGCATTTTCGTTAACTTCTATTTAACTGGCTTAATACCTGGCTATAGTGGTAGATGGTGTAATATTAGGTCTGGATCGAGCCCAGGCATGTTAGCATATGACCATGGAAATTTTATCTGTCTCTTTGCAAATAAGTCTCAAAACTTAGGTTGTTCTTTCTCTATTAAAGAAGCTACAAAATATACCATTTGAGGGTTTTCTTCTGTATTTATGTTGACTTCAATAGACTCTTCTACTAGCATTGGTGACCTTTCTTGTTCAATGGGAAGAATATTTAAACCTCTATCCTTTGGTGCCTCAGAGAGATTTTCGCCCTTGGATATGTCCTTTATTTTGACTATTCCTTCATCCAAAGGTGCCGTTCAGGTTTCACCTAGGGACTCATCATTTTTATTTTCATTTTGTTTCTTTTTATTTTTATTTTTGCAACTAGAGGTGTAAATAGACTCACCAAAATATACTTTGTCATCCAATTCTATGGTAAAATCAACTTTATGATCCCCTCTAGGTATGCCTTCTCGAAGTCCCATAAACTCAACTAATGCTTCATCATTCTCAAATGTATCTAAGATGGGTGAACCTTGTTGATCCTCATCGATAACTTTGGGATATATGAGGGGCATGTCATCATCAGAGTTATCGAAGGTGGAAGCTAACAAGGTGACTATAGAGTGATTGACATGGTCACATAATTTTTGGACTAACTCTTTCTTGTTATTTTTCTTATGGGTAGGTAAACTCTGATGTGGGACTATTGTAATGACTAGGTCGTTAGAAGATGGTTCGTTAGGTGCCCAAGATTCATGATCAAGGGTTTCCCAATAATAGTGCTTAAGCCATTCTTCTTTCAACAAGGACTTCTTATGATGAGGATTGGATGGCTTTGGTATGAGTTTTATCATTAGGTCCAATTCTCCAAATAGATTATCTAGGTTCACGGTACTGGTAGAGGAAAGGGAATCCCATTCACAATTGCTTGAGTCAGGAGATTCATCTCAAACTGGTCGAAGTGGTTTGTGAGATATCTCGATGTCTGTGTAAGCACTCACTTCCTCTTGAAATGGTGATGAAGCACTAGGAAACCCAATTCTAAGTGGTTGAAACCCTAGCCCTAGGTATTTCGATAATGGTGAGACAATAATTGGTTTCATCCTTCTGTTTTGATGTAGTCCTAACCCACTATGTCCATCATAGCCTTCTCTTTGTATTATCCTAAATACTTTTCCATATTGATCCTTAGGTATTTGAATAGATGGCGAGGGGTATTCATTGTCTTCCTGATACAAAAAAGAGGTAATATCATTTTGGTCCACAACCTCTTCACTTAACTCTCCCCATTTGGTCAATGTCATTGTAGGGGGAACATGAAATGTGACTACTGACTATCTTCCATCTACCATGGGTAAGCCATATGCCTTAGGTGGTATCAACTGACTGACACAATAGGAGGCCTTCAAGTGATATTCTCCATAGCCCTTGTCTTGGATCTCGACCTTAGGAGTGGATGATGGTGGTTTTAATGAAATGGACTTGGTGAGATGTGATGGATCAATGGATAGGGATAAAGTGGATGATGAAGCTTCTTAATTAAGGGGTACCTGTCATTGTGGAATTTCCCTTAGGCTTGTACAATATTGAAAAGGATCTAGATCACCATCAATTGTGATCTTGATGCCATTATACAAGAATTTAAGACATTAGTGATATGTGGAAGGTACAACTTTCATTGCATGTATCCAAGGTCTACCTAAGAACAGGTTATACATAAGGGTGAGATCCAAGACTTGGAAGCTGGTGTTCATAAATGTAGGGCCAATTCTGATAGGGAGTGTGAAAAATCCTTTGAATGATCTTTCCTCATCATCGTAAGCCTTGATGACTATAATCTTAGAGGTGTCTATGCATTCTTCTGAGAATCCTAATGCCTTAACCAATTTTAGGGTACACAAGTTTAAACCTGCTCCCCCATCTACCAAGACTCGTCTGACTTTGGTTTGATGGACTAGGACTTCAAGATGTAATGGGTCATTATGATCAGTCTTTTCGATTGAGTAATCTTGTTGGGAAAAGGTGGCGTGATGGGAGTTGGTTAAATATCCTTCCATTTCTTCGAAACAATTGACATCTAAGTCTATAGGGACAATCATGTTCTATGAGGCTTTGTCGATAATGGCTCGATGCTCAAGTGATAAAGTCAACAATTCCAAAATGGATATATGTGCAGGGGTTTTGCTCAGTTGTTCAAGGATATTGTCCTTAGACTTGGAAGATTGTGTAGGTGGCTCAAAAGAAGAACCTGGAATAGTTATCTTTGTTCTATATGTGTTTATAGCACATTTAGGTTGCCTCTCAATGATGATGGTATCGACATGTTCATTTGCAGCTCGGAGGTGATTTATGATCTTTCCTTTTCCATAGTCATACTTGGTATTTGCATAATTGGCTGATGGAGAATTTTGGGTTCTCAAACTTGAGGCTTTTCCTTTTGTGTGGTTATGTAATGGGTCTGTGAAAACCTTATGTTCACTGTTCTTGGTATTTCTCTACCCATTGACCTCTATGGTCTAGTTTTCAACAAAGTCTTGTATAATATTCTTCAGTTGGCCACATTGTTGTAGGTTGTGTCCTTTTGTTCGATGATAGTCACAATAGAAATTATCATGCCACCATGAAGGTTTAAACTGTCTAGGATCATATTATCTTGGTTCCAAAGGTTTAATGAGATTATGTTTAATCAACTCTTTGAAAATTGTCTCAATTGGTTGCCCTAAAGGGGTAAATTCACATGCAGGAAATCTCCTTTGTGGTCGTCGTTGTTGTGAATTTTGGACATAATTAGTTGTTTGATTTGGATTATTTGTCATGTCTTGATTGGGGTTGTAACCTCTAAGTGTGATAACTGGTCCCATATGTATGGTTTTAGCATCAACAATGCCATCATTTGTAACATTTTTGTTTCTAGACCAGAATTTATTTCTATCGTTGGGTGCATTTTGATTTTGAATGATGGGGTTTCTTCCTCGTACTTTTATTTCACCTTTGTCAATAAGACCTTTTTCAAGGATGATGCCCTTTTGTACCAAGTCTAGGAATGAAGTACAATAATGTACCCTTAAGTCACCTCTCAGTTTTTGATTGATGTTTTCAAGGAATATGGTGACCTTTTTCTTTTCTGGTATTTCAACTGGACATCTACTAGCTAGACTTATCCATCTCTCGAAGAAAGTGGTGAAATTTTAAACATATTCTTGTGTTGTGTGGCACAAGGTGGCTATTGTTACTTCTTTGTCTATGTTAAAGGCAAAGTGTTCAACAAACTTCTCAGCTAATTCACCCTAGTATCATATGCCATATGGTAATTTAGAGAACCATTCCAGGGCTATCCCAATAAGGGTTCGCGGAAATAGTCTCATCAAGTATTTGGGGTCATATGATATGTCCATGCATGTTGTTGAGAATTATATAATGTGTTCCAAAGGACTCTTCCTCCCATTATACTTAGGTAAATTTATCAAAAGGATATGGACATAGATCTTGCACTGAGATAGTTCGTTTGCCTGATATAGGCATATTATCTATCTATTGTTGAAGCATTTGCATTTGGTTTTGAAGAACTTCTACTTGTGTCAAGGACATGTTTGAATTATTTGGATCAATGTAGGTGCTCTGAAATGCCATGTTCTATGATGGGTTGTGATTTGGTGAGGGAATATGTCACATTAGAATGTTCTGATCTAGATTGGGGATATTTCCTGTTTGAATGTTCTGATTTGGATTAGGAATATTTCATGTCTGAATGTTCTGATTTGGATTAGGAATATTTCCTGTCTGAATATTCTAGTTTGGATTGGGGATATTTCTTGTCAGAATGTTTTGGTTTGGTATAGGAATATTCATGCCAACTTTGGATCTCTTACCAGTAGTGTTGGTGCCAAAGGGGTTTGATGACATTCCTCCCCCAGTAAATTGTAAACCTTTTGTTATGTTGAAATGGATTGTGCTTACAATTGATGATGTTTTAGTTGGTATGCTAGTTGATATTGCTGTGGTAATTTGGGGAATAGAAAAACTCGACGTCACAGTTTGTTTTGGTTGAGTAGACAGTGTTTTCAATGTATGAATATCAAATCCTGGTGGTGATGTGGCACCTTCTACTAGAAAATTTTCTAGATATCATTGGGGATCATTTTCCAAATACTCATCCATAAAGGATGCACACTCAGGATCTTGTACGATGGCATCTATGTCTTCAACATAAATTTGTCCATGGGTGTCTCTAGTGACGTATTTTTAAAGAAAAGTTTTGTGTGGTCTCTCTTTCCCTGATGGTGGATTTCCAAACGGATTGACAAATTTGTTGGGGTCCGACATTTCTTTTTGTTTCCTTTTAGACCTTGTTTCAACCATGAAAATTTCTCAAAATGTGGGAATGCAGACTATGTCTAAAATATGATATGACCTATTTCTTTTTTTTTTGGATTTTTTGAAAATAAGGATGTTGCTAAAGATTTCTAAAATGACATATACTAAGATGACGTATGGTAGGACAAACAATATGAAAAATATCAAGTAGAATATGACGGTAAATGATTCTAAGATGGGTATAACCCCCCGCCTATGGAATAAATGCATGTAATGATTTGAGTTTGACCAAGGAACCTGATTGTAGGACAAGGACAGTTGACAAGGTGAATTTTCCAAACTAGACTGTTGAGCTGAAAAGATTCACTAATAGGACCAAAGTGACTAGGTTCAATGATGATGACAAATCAGAACATAAATGTATCCAATGACATGGAAAGTTGTTCTATTCTACTATATGCAATTTCCTAGGAAGTATCTAAATGCATGCAACTTAGGATGACTATGACTAGGACGTAATGACACCTAATAATGTAAGGTTTTTGAGCAATTTTTTTCTAGTTTCTATCCAAGGTTGATCTTTTAGAAACATAAGCAAAAAAGACAGTAATGTTTGAGACTCAGTTTGTAGGTTTCGAAGTTTTCTATTGACAATCAAATGTGGTTTATCATGCACATGTGATGATTTGACTAAAACTAGTTTCAAATGTTGACAAGCAGTTGTGATTTTCTGATAGATGCAGTTTTTTGTATGAGAAATGCGACTCAATTTATATATGCGACTTGGAATTTGAACTCTGTGAACCTAAAATTGTTGAAAAACACATGCTACTCGAAAATTGATAGATGCGGCTTGCATATACACATGCGAGTCGAAAATTGATAGTTACGGCTCATAATATCCAGACTGTGAAAAAGTGGGCTTTATTGACAGACACATGCAGAATTTAGCCTAACAATTATGACTCTCTAAGATAGATGCGGTGTTTAAAATGATATTTGTGACTGACTATGAAAGTTGCAGTTTTCTAAAGATTGTTTCGACTGACTCCATTTGTTTGATCAAGTTTTTTGAAAAATACAGCAAAAACAAGCACATAAATAAATGTGTTTTCAGTTTTGTATTGATAGATTTGTTAAAACCAAAGAACATTTACAACCTAGGCTTTTTGGACAATACTTGCTGAGTTCTTACTTGGATAAATCCAACTACGCATATTCAAGGTGGATGACTAGTAGATTGACCCCACTGGCTCCCCTCCACGACACTCACTTATATGGGGAAACCAAGCTATTGTACCCATGAAACTCCCATGGCATACACCTCATATCCACACATGAACCATAAGAATGTAAGACGACTTCACAGGTCTGAACCTGCTGCACCAGCAAATAGCTAGGATTTTGGAAAAATTGCAACATGGTTTTTAGTAAGGGCATTCCATTTGTGAGGCACCATCTAGTATGGTGAGAGACCATTGCTGTCCTTCTCATCGAAACAATGAGCGTGATTTCTGGGGTTTCTCCTAGAAATCCATTTTTATATACTGGGTGGAAGTCGCTGGCTAAAGCATGTCACTGGTCTAAGTCTTCTTGGGGTGAATACTTTTTCCCACAAAGACAGTCCCAAGTTCTAGAGTTAGTAATTGTTTCTCTTACACCCATGATCACATGACTGCGCAAGGGGAGAGGATACTATGATATACCAAATCGTAAAGGGTTACAAAATGTGCTTTCACACTAGACAAAGGAAACACTGATTCTTTTTATTCCAAATGACAATTATTTATCTACCAAATAGAAAGCTTTTGAAATAAAATTAAAACAAAGTCATTAGGTCCTGCATGCAAACTGATCAGTAGTTCCTTGTTTTTGTCTTTGGCTTTCATCTTGTAGAAAAATATGTTTTTGGTTTTTATTTAGTCTTCTATGCTTCATCTTGAATAAACTAAGTTAATCCACCTTAACACAGCTATAAACAAGCATTAGCGAAAAATGAAATAACACGAAAAATGAAAAATGAAAACGTGAATGTACAAAAGTTAATAAAAAGGTGAAAAATCATTACCAGGAAGATGCAGCTATTCAAGCCGTAGATGTGGCATGATGTTGACAGGCAGATTCAGTTCATGTTGATAGTCGAATTTGTTTTAGGATGTCGCAGATGTAGTGTGGGATGTCAAATGCATTGTGGGATGTAGCAGATGCAGCTCGCAAATACAGATGTTTCGTTTATTTGAACAGATGCAGTGTGTCATGTGATAAACTGCAAAATAAATAAAATGGAAAGATGAAAAGATGAACAGATGTTGCGCAAATTTGAAGCGTGTTCACGTCAAGTTCACCAAATGTAAGATCATAGATTTTCTAGGGATTAATGCTATAGCTGCATAGATTAAAATGATCAAGTCTAATCTAACAAATAATCTAAATCAAAACAATAAAAACTGAAGTAAATGAACATGAATAAACTAAACAAGTAATTGAAAAGATCTCACCGAATATGCATCCACTCCTTCGAATTATCTCGATTTCCCTTCTCCATTTTGTTGTTTCAGTATTTTGCCCCTTAGAGTTTTAGTATTGATGCAAGCATAACCTTGTTGAATGTCTAAGAAAAATATTGAAGATAAGTTTCTTCTCAAAAGTGTATTGATTTCAGGAGGAGGAATAATGATAATGATAGGCCATTTTATAGATTTTGGGTTTTCGAAAGATCGGCTCATATTGAAAAGAGAGATCGATGGATGAGATTGATAAATGTCATGCGATGTGAGTTCTGTGTCAGTCAAAACATGAGTCTGGAAAGACTGCAAGATAAATATTAAATTAAAATGACAACTTAATCTTGTGTCAAGACTGTTCAAAAATAGAAAGAACAAGAGTTCCAAATTAAATAAACAATTTAATCTTCAATTAAGAGTATTTGAAAATAGAAGAAATAGACTTTGAATGTCAAAGACAAAGTTAGAACTTGAAGAATAATGCATTGAAATGGAAACATGAATTAATTAATTAAATAAAGATATTTAATTAATAAACACATTCATGCATATGAGTTAGAACTAGTTAACTAACTAGTTGTGATAGAGAGTCTTCTCGTAGAGATGATCAGATGTTGAATCCAAAGATAACTGGAGGATTAAACATAGATCTCGAGTCAGAAGGTGAGTGAATGATTAGTCAACTAAATGATAGAAGAATGTGACATAAACAATTCAAATATGAATTAAATGTTAATTTAATTTATTTAATTGATTATTGAAAAGGATTAAATGAATAATTAAATAATAAATATTTAATTATAGTTGAAATATGATAAAGGGGGTAATTAAATAATAAAGGAGGAACTAATTAGTTAGCAACATAGTTAAATAAAGATGATTTATTTAATTAATCAAAGTTGAATAAATGAATGAATGAATTAATTAAAAGGGGTATTTAATTAATAGAGGAAATATGTATTAGAAAGGGTAATTAAATAATAAACATTATTTAATCATGACCATGGACATTAGAAAATTATTTCGAATGTGGTACTCGTAGACCTGGACCAATTTTCGGTGTCTACACAAACTCTCACCAATAAAACTGAAGGACTATTGCATTAGGGGGACACATATCATCGGTTTGAATCCCTCAAATCTCATTGACCTTATGGGTCATGTTGATGAAGGAAGTTGCAAGGAGAGTCTTTCTGATTCATCCAAATGGGTAAAGTGATGGAAGAGACATATTACAGAGACATGTATTATCAGATTCAATCCGCTAGGTCTCTCTGACGATACGAATGATTTTGGGGAAAGTTTCACCGACTCTTCCCAGTTAATAAAGTGGTTGAGGAAACACATCGGTAGGGCATTCTATTTTCTTGTGACGAATCATGTCAGCCCAATGATGATATAGAATAGATTTTACTCATCATAGAGACACTAGGCAATGGTCGAAGGGACTCTTGGTGATTCAAACCATTTTTGACATTGGGGAAATTTTAAAATTTCCCCCCAAAGTAATATAAGTTGAGGAATAAGAGATAGGGTCATTGTACAACATTGGTGAAAGTATTGAATGATCTTTCTGATATAATAAAAGAACCATCAGGATATTTCCAATCGAAGAGACATTTGATTATGTCTTGGTGATCAATCACAATTGTATAGATAAAGGTGGCGCCAAATGAGGAACACAAATCAGCCTGAGGCTAGCAGAGTCTTACCGATGCAATATATTGTGTCACTCTAACAAGTCAAATTTCAAGAATACCATTGCATTCATTTTCAGTGGCGGACATTAATGGCTACATGAATGAACTCCATATGAACATTCATGACCAACAAAGATTAAAACAAAATGAATTCTTATAAGTTTATAGCAAGCAAGCACGAGAGGTCGAGGAGTGTAGTACGATAAAAAATTTACAAGTAAGCCCACAAACGCCTTTGTAATTAATAAATTATAATTCAATTATGTTCCTTAAAGAAATGAAAATGGAGGGTTTGAGTTCCGTGAAAGCCAAAAGTAGGAAGCAACAGGGTGAGGGTGGTCAAAAAAAGAGAAAAACAACGAAATGAAATAGGGGAAGAGTCAAAATCAAGAGAAAGGAAATTAAACTAGGATCTCATTGAACAATTACTTGGTTCAAGGCCGAAGGCCAGAAGGTCTACATAGTTAAGGGCTGATATTGAGAGGCTAGAGGATAAGTGTGCACATATGGGTGATATATGGACCCCTATCAGGGGATATGAGCTACTCATGTTCCACTATGGTCGAAGACATAGGTTTGAACTAGTATGCAATCCCTGGAATTTCAATTTAGGGAAATCAGTAATCTCTAATCTATTTGTAAATATTGAACTTGTCGAACTTATGGAAAAACACTATAATCCTAATTTGAAATCCATATGGGACCTGTGAGGGAAGCCCTTTATACATGTGTCAAAAATTTATCTTTGTGAAGTGTTCAAACTATATGATACCTATGATCAACAAATAATACATGAGGATCTACAAAAGGAGTATTGGAGAATAGACACTACTTATAAAGGCTGGAGATTGCCACTACATAGGCCTAGAAGTGATGGAAATTTAATACCACTAGAAGATGGGGATGGACCACCCTTCCATGTTGAAATGTTTGATCCATACATGAAATATACCTACTTCTCAGTAGGGAGAGTGATGGGAACCAAAGTCCCTAAGTTCATGTCAATAGGGCCAATGGTGATTGCTACAAATATACAATGTCACAATCCAAGGCCTTTTGACTATGCCTCACATATTTGTAGAGGGATTTATTCAATACTAATGGCCATCAAAAACAATTCTCCTATAATGTGCTTCAAACATTATCTTCTCCTCATGCACTTGGCATTGTATTACGGACATGAGTTAGGGATGTGGCTAGAGGAGTTCAGAATAACAGAGTCAGACAAGGAAGGGTAGTGATTACTAGTGTAGTTATGGACTTCTGTATGGGATATCAGATTTATTAATTCAAATTATATTTATTTTGAGGAGAATTTTGTTAAAGTATTGTATAGATATTTCAATTACCCATGTGGTTATTCATTGTCTAATGACATTAAAATATTTCTAAGGCTAAAAGATTTCAATGGGCCTTCAATTGTAGATCATAATTGGGGCGATTGGTATTGTTATGTTGATTCCACCATGATTATAGTATATGTCTTTGAATATGCCACTTTTATATTTCCAAAGACTGAGCCTAACAGAGTTACCTACCTAGAGATTGTTATGCAATTGGTTTATTCCAATGTAATGAATTTTAGTGTATATGATAAAAAATCCTTTATGTCATGTAAACTATGTTTTGGTGATTTCACTATGGTATCAAAGGAGGGTTATAATCTCATTTTAAATAAATTATCACACTACAACATGAAGAGGGGAACTCCAAGAAAAATATTTGATCTTGAGGACTTCATTTATTTTTCTAGGAAGAAGAAAAGCTTAGGAGGATATGTGCATATACCCTATCCCCATGATGATATCATCAGGAATATGGAAGAGACAAAACCTGATTTAGCAATTCATGAGTATAATAGAAAAATTGAACAAAAACTGAGGGAAATTCAAGAGGTGGAAATTTTTTCCTCTGATAGTGAGGAATCTAGTAAAGAGGATGAACCTCAAGGACCATCTGATAAGATTACCAAAATAAGAATTGAGTGGTATCGACCTCTAACTAGAGAACAAGAGATTGAGGAGTCATTAGATGTGAACACTAGACAATTAGCTTATAAGTCCTTTATTTCAGATGATCAATTTATTAAGACCCTTGAGTTCAGATCTTTCCTGCTTAAGCATAAACGAAAAGCACTAAGGGAATCGGTCATAAACATCACACCTAATAATAAGGGCCAATTTTTGAGTACTTTAAAGGTAGGTGTGGACAATGAAATGTGGATTATGACTCCCAAAATGCGAAGAAAACTATTAGAAGAGTCTAGTGTCATGATTTATCCTAGTCTCGATTTGAATTCAACTTTTTTTTTCGATAGTTTTTTACACAACAACGATTCTAAACATAAACTTAGCCCAGAAGGAGTGAAAAAGGTATATACCAGGTCAAGGTATAATCCTAATCAAAATTATTTAATGATTTGGGCTCTATATCCTCCACACAAAAATTATGTGATCATTGACATAGAAAAGGCTTTTGGAAATGTAATGAAACTAAAAGTGGGTGAAGTTGATCTCATAGCTAATATTGAAATTGGAATCAATGTGGCCAAACTAAAATAAAGCACAAATTCAGAAGTTGATAAAATAAAGGGACATGTACAAAATCAATAATGAAAGAATGTTGAAAGAAAATGAATTTTTGAGGGATACTGTCAAGAACAACCCAAAGGAATCCACTAAGTTGTTAACACAAGGGGAAAGTTCTTAGTCAAAGGGAAAGCATGAGGAATCACAAGTGGATAACCAGCAAATACATATTCAAGTGGCTAATGCAAAATATGATAAACTCTCTACAATGTTCTAGAGAAGGTATACCAACCTGATGGTCTGGATGAAAAATTTGTGGGGGACTCATTCCAAGAGTTATGCTAAAATTCAACAGCATAAAAGGGTGAGCGACCGAATTTAGGAAAAGATCTAGGAAGCACAAAAGATAAATCCTTTTGACAGTGTGGCCATCACAGTTGTTGAATATATTCTAAGGAAACACAAGGAGTAGAATAATGAGCTTCAGGTAGATATGAAGGAATTCATTGATGTTACAAAGGAGGGAGTGCTTGCATTGTTCAAAGATGTTGGAGAGATGAAAGAACGAAATGGATGGATAGAAGAGTGAAGATCTGTGTTGCATAGAGCCTTTGAATTAGACAAGAACGAGTAATCAATGTTAGATGAGACATGTGAATACCTGGAGAAAATGGTGATCATGGAGATAGCTACAAAGAATGTTGTATAATATGTTGACACTCATGGGAGATAGGATTAATTGGATCATATGACAAAATTTCATTTATGGATCACTAGAGCTTAATATTTTATGTTTAATTGTTGTTAATTCAAAAGGACTCATGTGAAGAGGCATGCACCCTTCAAGATATTGATATATATGTTTAACTTATGATGATTGAAAATATCATCACAATACTTTTCATTTTGAGGTAGGCATAGTAAGAAGATAGATTGCAAAATATTTCTTATCCATTTCATATCAAAATTTCTTGTCATAATGCATATTATTGAAAGATAAATTCAATGGAGAAGGTTAGACATAAATATTGATTTTCTTTCAAGTATTCAACAATTGTGTAGATTCATATATGCTCACATGTTATTTGGTTGTCTTCAAAGTGGATTTTTATGTTATATAGATTAAGTGTGTGGATGTACATTTGATTTGTCAATACACATTGTTTGTAATTTTATGGTATTGCTGATTGGTTTTGGTGTGCAAAAGAATTAAAATTCCTTTTAAGACTTCTATTTTAATAGGTTCCTGACTAGATTAAAGTCCTTCTAAAAAGATCATCTTAATTATTTTCTTGTCACATTTGAATTAAATCCTTTCACTATCTCATAGTAACATAAGGTGATATCATAGGGATCATTAAGAAGATTTTGAGTAACTAATATATTGGAAAGTTTGCACTAGGTGCAGACATTTAAAAGTGTCCAACTATTTGAGTTAAGCTAGGGAGTAAATCCATCTAGTTTACACAAACCTGTCTCCATAATCATCATCCATATTTTGACTCCATTCACCCAATAGTATAGGCATTGATCTTCTTTAAATAATCTTACACAAACTTTATTCATCACCAATATTTTCAATAGGAAGCAACAATTAAACATCACATCTACTTCACTCCTATGTTTCGTCGTGAGTAGATTGTTTAGATCAGATATCACAACCTTCAAAATCTTCCAGATCATTTAGGTACACCCACCTAGGTTTAGAAGATCCTAAAGAGTAGGGGGTGAGTAACCTTATTTTTCTTGTTCATTAGCCAAGAGTTTACTAAGAGACTAGCACCCTCTTAAGGTCCAAAAAATTACACTTTTGAGACCTAACAGATTGGTGACTGTGTTGAGGATAAGCCAATTCTGAACCCAAGCCTTCCATCATAGAGTCATTCAAAAATTTGAAAATAAATTGAAGACTCCACTGGGAAAGAACACATTAATATTCCTACTTAGGTAGGTGGAAACTCTGAAGGACTTATATGACTGATGAAATACACATCAGATTACAAAGAATAGATAATAAACACTAGAGATATTTCATATCATCCAACATGAATGGAAGAAGATCTTTACATCAGGAGAGTCCCAAGAAGAACACTATTAGGTGGACAAATAAACATGGATCTCCTAGTGGAAAAAGAAACACCAATAAGGGTGAAATAATATATAAACATCCAAAAGATAATGTAAACACAATAGAGAAACCTTTCAAAAAATTTAACTCTCCTTTCCATGTTGATGGTGAAAATCCAACAACACTGTCTGGAAGAAACGATCTAAGTGACATTGTCCTTAATTTCCATTCTAATCCTCAACAAGAAGAAGAGTTCAATGCTCGAGTTGAGGAAGAAAGAAAATGAAGACAAGAGGAGTATGATAGAGGGTTCACATCACTCCAAGGAGGGGTTATTTGATCACACTAATATGGATTTTGATGGTATGACCAACCAACAAATTGAAGTACATTTAGAATGGAAAAAATATCAAATTAGAAGAAGACATCAGATGATACAAGAAATTCAGGAGATACATCAACAAATGGCATAATTAAACATCCAAGCACCAAATCCACCAAAATATGTTCCTCCACATAAAAAAGGTATCAATGTTACTTTACCAGGAATATATCATAAAATCAATGCTCCAAGTACTTGAAGGGTTCCTCATAATTCCAATGGTAACCAAAGATAGCATGCCCAACATAACGTACCACCACAAAGATCCCAACCCCAAAATACTGGCAATGTCTCCCAATATTATCCATCACCAGGTTAACAGTATGTAGCACATCATAATTTTCACCATCAACCATAATACAATGTTTATCATCAACCTCAACATGGATGCCAACACTATCCCAATCCACTATCTTTGAATCTGCCTCCACAAAACCCTATGAGTAGAAAATTTTATTTAACAAGATATCAATTAATGGACAATAATTGGAGAAATATGGTTCCTAAGTTCAATGGGAATAATGTGATATCAACAAAAGAACATATCAAAAATTTCAATGCCTTCATATAGGATATTAGTATGGAATACGAGGATGTGAATATGAGACTATTCATGATGTCACTAATTGAAGAAGCAAGGGATTAGTTTAATGGTCTACCTAATGTTTCAATTCATTATATAGAAGAATTTCATAATCAATTCCTAGAAAAATATGAGAATGAATGTGCCTCTAAGTTTTCCCTTCAAGAATTAATAAGTATTCAAAAATACCAAAATGAGTCGGTCTATGATTTCAATTAGAAGTTCTCCAAACTATATAAAAAAATACCACAAGGTTCAAAACTAACTAATCCAATAGCCTTGAGCATTTATTTGAAAGCTTTTGATCCTAAAATAGGGTATGAACTCATAAATCGATGGCCTAGAAGGTTGGCTAAAGCACAAAAAATGACATTGACCATTGAGAACAATATAAAAGTTGTTGGGATGACTAGTAAAAGAGATAACCTTAGAATTCCCCAAAAATATAACAATCCCCTAAGGTAGGAGAATACATATAGAAATGGAATACATAGACTACATTATATGCCATAGAATAAAAATTGGAATGATGGAAAACCCATTGTTGATAGGACTAAATATAAGGAGACTCGAGATCCCTATAAGAAGAAAGGAGCATACATGGTTAACAACAATCCTTGGTGTCAAGTTTGCAAGCTACCTCATTCCCTAGATCACTGTGTTGTATCCCAACCAATACAAGAAGAGGAAATGCCATGTGATAATGAGGAAAATGGTCATACAATATATTTAACCTCCCATACCCTCCATCTAGTTGAGCAAGGATATTCATCTTCAGAAGAAGAAGGCTATAAGTATGATGTTGATAACCAAAGGTACAATATTCATCTAGCAGAACAATAGGTTTTTCCTAACCAAGATAATGAAAGCAATGATGAACTATATCTTCCTAACACACCACCTAAGACAATTAAATATAGGGTGAGGAGGCCAACTGATGAAGAGATCAAAGAGCTAACCATTGTTGTAGTAGAGCAAGCAAAAATAAAGTATCGGCTAAGAAACATAACAATAAATGTTGATGAGGGTGTTCCAAGAGGGATATTTGTAAAATATAAAGAAGTAATGCAAGGAATTCCAAATAAAATAGAAAGTGAGCAATTAAATAAGAATGAACAAAAATTATTCCCAAAAAAGAAAATAAGGAGTCACACAAAGATAAGAAGAAGTCTAATGAAACAAACAAAAGAGAAAAGGAAGAGAGCAAATGAGATCCATTAGAGCAAAATAAGATGACCAAAACAAAAAATACTTCTTCATTTAACTTTACACAAGCCTTGTCCTAGGTCAAAATGTTTCTACCATTGTTGGAAATGATGAAAATAAAAGAATATAGGGATAATGATATTCAACTAATATCTAATGGAACCAACAAGAGCATAAAATCGGAGAGCAAAGAGACCACTAAAATCAGCAATGACAAGCAAGGAGAAATAAAGATTCCTAGGGTTTTTTTGGGTGATGTATTGGTGAATCCTCCATAAGTTGATCCATTTTCACTACATTTCTTATAAATAATAAACTGGTAAGAAACTCTATGATTGATTCAGGGGCTTCCATCAACATCATGCTAGTAAGGGTTATGAAACAACTTGGAATGTGGGTGGACACTAATGGTGGTAAGTGCTATGCCATGGATAGTAGACCTGTCCCAGTTGTGGGAATCATAAAGGATTTAGAAGTGAAGTTGGCTGCTTATCCAGAAGTAGTATAAACTATTGACATAATTTTAATTGACACATCTACTCATTTTGGGATGCTCTTGTCAAGACAATGAATTGCAACAATTGGAGGAAATGTACAATTTGACCTGTCATATGCCACAATACCAGTAAATAGTGAAGAAGTCAAACTATTCAGGGAACCAAGAGTAAATCAGATTGTGTATTACGTTTCTCAAAACCAATTGAATTTCTTTGCGATGTGGATCTAGGAAGTTTTAAAATAGAGCCTTCACAACCTGTATTAGTGAATACTAATCTAATTGATAAGCATCTTTCCAATAATGAGCATGGTATGTGACAAATGTACTTTGATGGAGCATGCAATAAAGAAGGCAATGGAGCAGGAGTGGTGTTTATTTCACCTAAAGGAATTACATTCAAGTATTCATTCTTGTTGGCATTTGAATGCATAAATAACATAGCAGAGTATGAGGCCTTGCTAATTGGGATGAATATGGATTTCAAACACAAAATTAAGCTGTTGATAGTCTTTGGAGACTCTAAGTTGGTCATTCACAAGTAAGGTCAAAGTATGCTACAAAAAAAAAAAAAAGCTGAAACAATACAAGAATGCTATATGGGACACTATTGAATTGTTCGATGCCTTCTCTATGGAGTGGATAGATAGGTCCAAGAGATTACTGGCAGAATTCCTACAAAATGTAGCTTTGAAAAGAGATGATATCACCCTGGATGGAGTCTCACAAGTTGAATTAAAAATAAGACCTGCCATCCCAGATAGTAACTATAGTTGGTAAGTCTCTAATGATAACACTAATCTGATTAAGTTTATATACTGCATCAATCAATATGAAGCCCATGAAATTGAATTTAATGCTTTTGTGGAGGAAATAGATGGCAAGCAAACTATGTTTGGAAAAGAGGTTGTTCAACTCAAAACTAACAAACTTCCTAAAGGACTCTTGGTGCTAGAGAGGGTGTTTGATTGAAATGACCAATCCCTAATGAAGCAAATACCCATAAAAAGTGAATATGTTGAAGAGATCAACCTTGGGAATGAGTTAGCACCAAAAAGAGTGTAGATTGGAAAGAAGATAATCCCAACAATAAAAAAAATGTTGATTGCATTGTTAAGTAAATACATGCACATCTTTGCATGGTATTATGAGGATCTTAAAGCATATAGAGAAGATTTGTTCTGACATGAGATTCCATTAAAACTAGATGCAAAACCATTCAGGTAGAAACAAAGACCCATAAACCCTTTTTTGGAACCTAAAATGCATGAAAAGCTCATGAAGCTTACGGAAGGAGGTATTATAAAGCCAATTAGATATTCATCTTGGGTCTCTAATCTAGTACCAGTCAGAAAGAAAAATGGGGATATAAGGCTTTGTGTAGACTTCTGAAACTTGAATGTGTCTTCTCTTAAGGATAATCACCCACTTCCAAACATGGAGGCTATGTTACAAAGAGTCACAGGCTATGAGTTACTGTCCATGATGGATGGATTTTTAGGTTATAACCAAGTAAAGGTTAAAGAATCAGAATAGTACAAGACAACTTTCACTATGCCATGGGGAACATATGTTTATGTTAGGATGCCATTTGGACTCACAAACGATGGTACAACATTCAAAAGGGCCATGGATGTTTCCTTTTATGACCCAATTAATTTGATAATGGTACTCTACTGGGATGATTTAACTTCATATTACAAGAAGGTAGATGACAATGTGGCTCATCTTGAAAAAATATTTTTGAAAGCATTGGAATATGGAATTTCTCTGAATCTCAAGAAGTGTCATTTTGTAGTGATAGAAGGAAAGTTACTTGGGAATATAGTCTCTAAGGAGGGAGTAAGGATTAATCCAAAAATGGTGGAGGCCATTGATAAGACACCTATTCCCAAGATAGTTAAAGCTATCCAATTCTTCTTTGGAAAAATCAATTTTGTAAGAAGGTTCATATCAAACTTTGCTGAGATAGTAAAGCCAATATCAAAAATGCTAAAGAAGGGTGCAAAGATTGATTGGAAAAATAAGGCCATAGATTCATTCATATCCATCCAAAGATAAATCAAGGAGGCCCTAGGGTTGAGGTCCCTTGATTTCAGTAAGAATTTTCAAATCTTTTCATTTGCATCTTATCACACAGTTGCAACAGTAATGCTCCAAAATAATGATGAAGGGCATGAAAAACCAATATCTTTCTTCATAAAATCCCTCCAAAACAAAGAATTAAAATATGATATTATAGAGAAAAAAGTGTATTTATTGGTGAGATTTTTCAAGGTGTTTAGACCATATCCAATAGGAGAAAAAATGATAGCTTATGTGCCTAATGCTAAAGTAAAAGATGTATTCATACAAAGTGAAACAACAAGACGTAGATATAGATGGATAAACAAAATCCAGGAGTTTGATATTGAGTTTCAAATCACCAAGATTGTAAAAGGATAGGGATTAGTCAAATTGATGGTTGAGACAAATATGGAAGCTTCCAAAATATGCAATGTGAATGATGAAGAAAATATGGCCACTAGTATTGAACACATTCCATGGTACACTGATATTGTGTACTACCTTAAACATTTTGAAATGTCGTGAAGGGTTTGATGATAACAAGAAAATGTCACTTAAGTTGTAGGCTTCAAAGTACGTATTCATGAAAGGGGACCTTTATTGAAAGAATAGAGATGGTGTTCTATTATTTTGCCTGGATGAAAATCAAGCAAGGCATGTTTTGGAAGAAATGCATGAAGGGGTATGTGGGTGGAACTTCTAAGAAAAAACCACTACTCATAAGGTGTTAAGGGAATGTTACTATTGGCCTAAGGTTTACAATTATGTGTATGATTACACTAGGAAATTTGAGGCATGTCAAAATTTTTCTGGAAAATTGAAATATCAAGGGGAATTACCTCTGAGTCCTATATAGGTTGAGGCTCCATTTCACCAATGGGGAATTGATTTCATAGGGAAAATTGCAAAAAATTCTAGTGGAGGACACAAATGGATATTAGTATCCATAGATTACTTCACAAAATGGGTGGAAGCTATACCCACCAAATAAGAAACTAGTAAGGTTGTGACAGTTTTTTTATTGGAAAACATTATCACAAGATTCAGAGTCCCAACAGGGATTGTAACTGATAATGGAATGTGATTTAGGTTAGATGAATTCAAGGGATTTTCCAATCATATGGTATAATAATCTTGTACTATTCACCATACCATCCACAGGCAAATGGGCAGGATGAATCCAACAACAAGGGAATCCTAAAGATTATAAGAAGAATGTTGAATAACAACAAAAGGGCTTGGGATTCTAAGTTCAGGCTCACCTTATGTGTAGAAAAAATCACTATCAAAAGGGCCTTTGGTAAATCACCTTTTGAATGTGTGTATGGAACTCAGGCAAGACTCCCTTTTCATAATTTAGTACTAGTATGCAAGTTCATCTTGCAAGAAGATTTGGACGTTCCTGAACCTATGGAGGAAAGGATGGAAGAACTAATGGAACTCGATGAAATCAGAAATTAAGCCCAGTAGCATAATAAGAAGAAAAATTTATAAATGAAATACTTGTATGACAGGAAGGCTAAATATAGGAAGTTGGAAATGGCATAGTTCTCATGTGGAATTCCAGGAGTTAGGACAAAGGAAAGCATGGGAAATTTGAGGTCATATGCTTAGGACCCTTTCTCATTGCTAGAAAGGGAGGTGAGGACTCATATTATCTCCAGAACATGATAGCAGAAGAACAAGAACTACCAATACATGGGAAGTTCCTAAAACATTTCTTTTCTTAAAAAACATAGTGAGGATTAAGGATTTCCAATGAATGGGCAATTCTTAACAAACCTAAAAATAATTGTTTCCATGCATAACAGTCTAGGTGAAGGTCAAAAATTGCCAGTGCATGGAAAATTCTTGAGTCATCTTCTGAAATTCATAATTTCCATGCACAGTAGTTCTAGGTTCATGTAACATTTCATCTTCCATCCATGGTTTGCTTCTCAAAGATTGTCTAGAATCTTTCAATGATCTCACACCCATTCATCCCCAATCAAAGCCACTATTAGGACTAAAAAATCCCCACATTTTTCACCACCCTCCATCCATTTTTCTTTTTCTCCCACTAAAAATCACCATACTCTAATCTTGTGATTGAGGGAAGTCACTCAAAATTGTGTGACAAGATCCATTCCATAGTCCCATAAATATGACCTTCTAAATACAAATATTCCCCTAATCATAATAGAGAAACAACACAAATGAAATTAATCTATGTGCCTTTGAGTTTCTTCCCTAAGCTCTCTCTTTATTTTTCATTTTCATTTGTCATTTCATCATTCAACTCCATTATCATTTCATGCCTAGCCAAAATTTAGTAGAGATTCTTTGCATATCATGAATAATTTCTCCTTATCGGAGAGATCATACATATGTGTGCGCAATCAATAAGTCACAAATACTTAATTTGAGTGTTTTCTACATGTCGGGAAGAGATACAGAAGGTCACAATGATAAAAAAAAATAGATATAACAAGATGACATAATCGTTAGGACAATGCCTATCATTCCACCAATATAGTTCCATCGGCATGAGCAAAGTAGTTGGAGAAAAATATTCAAGTCAAGCCGAGCTCAAGATTCACACCGATGGAGACTCCATCGATGAGAAATATGCATACTCTTGGAGATAAAACTAAAGGACTGTTGCATCGAGGGGACATATATGATCATTTTGAATCCCTCGAATCTCACCAACCTTATGGGTCACATCGATGAAGGAAGTTTCGGGGAGAGTCTTGCCGATTCATCTGAATGGATAAATCAATTGAAGAGACATATTAGAGAGACATGTATGATTGGATTGAATCCCTCAGGTCTCTTCGAAAATGAAGGTCACACCAATGAGAATGATTTTAGGGAAAGTCTCACTGACTCTTCCTAGTTAACAAAGAGATAGTGGAAACACATCGAGGAGACCAAAACACATCAGTAGGGAATTCTATTTTCTTGGTGATGGATCATGTCATCCCAATAGTCATATAGCATGGATTTTACTCATCAGAGAGACATTGGACGATGGTCGAAGGGACTCTTGGTGATTCAGACCATTTTTGACATTAGGGAATCTTTACAATTTTCCCCCTGAAGTAATATAAGTTGAAGAAAAAGAGATAGGGTCACTGCAAAACATCGGTGAAAGTATTGAATGATCTTTCCAATATAATAAAAGAACCACAGGGACATTTCCAATCAAAGAGGCATTTTTTTATGTCCTGGTGATCGATCACGAGTGTATAAATAAATTTTTCACCTAATGAGGAACAAAAAATAGCCTGAGGCTAGGAGAGTCTCACCGATGCAATCTTTTTTGTCGCTCTATCAATTTTAATTTTGAGAAGACCATTTCATTCAATTCTAGTGGTGGAAATTAATGGTTGCATGAATGAACTACACATGAACATTCATGACTAATAGAGATTAAAACAAAAGGAATTCTTAGAAGTTGCAGCAAAAGAGCATAGAAGGTCAAGCAAAATTTGAGGAGTGTAGTGTGACCAGAAATTCACAATTAATCCCATGAACTCCTTTGTAATTGATAAATTATAATTCAATTTTGTTCCTTGAAGAATTGAAAATGGAGGGTTTGAGTTCTTTGAAAGCCAAATGTAGGAAGCAATAGGGTGAGGGTGGTCAAAATAAGACCAAAAAACAATGAACTTAAATAGGGGAAGATTCAAAATCAAGAGAAAGGAAATTAAACCAGGATCTCATTGACCAATTACTTGGTTTAGGGTCGAAGGCCAAAAGGTCTGCACAGTTAAGGGTTGATGTTAAGAGGCTAAAGGATAAGTATGCACATATGGGTGATATATGGACCCCTATTAGGGGATATGAACTATTCATGTTCAACTATGGTCAAAGAAATAGGTTTCAACCAGTATGCAATCCTTGGAATTTCAATTTAGGAAATTGGTCATCCCTAATGTGTTTGTAAATAATGACCTTGTCAAAATTCTATCAAAATAGTCTAATCATGATTTGAAAGCCATATGCGACCTACAGGGGAAGCCCATTATACATGTGTCAAAAAATTCTCTTTATAAAGTGTTCAACCTACATGATACCTATGATCATCCCATAATACACGAGGATCTAGAAAAGGAGTATTGGAGAATGGACACTACTTATAAATTCTGGAGATTTCCATTGCATAGGCCAATAAGTGAGGGAAATTTAATGCCACTAGAATATTGGGATGGACCACCCTTCCATAATGACATGTTTGAGCCTTAAATTAAATATACCTACTTCTCATTAGGGAAAGTGATGTGAACCGATGTCCCTAAGTTCATGTCAATAGGGCCAATGGTGATTGTTGCATATATACAATGGCATAATGCAAGGCCTTTCGACTATGCTTCACGTATTTGTAGAGGGATTGATTCAGGACTAATCAACATCAAGAAAAATGTTCCTATAATGTGTTTCAAATAGTATCCTCTCCTCATGCACATGTAATTGTATTATGGACAAGAGTTAGGGATGTGCCCTGAGGAATTGAGAATAACATAGTTGGACAAGGAACGGTACCGATTACCAGTGCAGTTTTGGAATTTTGTATGGGATAGTAGATTTGTTAAATCAAATTATGTTTATTTTGAGGAGCATTTTGTTAAAGTATTGTACATATATTTCAATTACCCATGTGGTTATTCACTATCTGATGACATTAAAATATTTTTGAGGCTAAAGGATTTCAACGGGGCTTCAATTGTAGATCATAATTGGGGCAACTAGTATTGTTATGTTGATGCCACCATGATTATAGTGTATGTCTTTGAATATGCCACTTTTATATTGCCAAAGACTGAGCCTAATAGAGTTTCCTACCTAGAGATTGTTAGGAAATTGGTTTATTCCAATGTAATGAATTTTAGTGCATATGATAAAAAATCCCTTATGTCATGTAAACTATGTTTTGGTGATTTCATTGTGGTATCAAAGGAGGGTTATAATCTCATTTTAAATAAATTATCACACTACAACATGAAGAGGGGAACTCCAAAGGATTTGATCTTGAGGGCTTCATTTATTTTTCCAAGAAGAAGCAAAGCTTAGGAGGATATGTGCATATACCCTATCCACATGATGATATCATCAGGAATATGGAAGATACAAAACTTGAATTAGCAATTCATGAGTATAATAGAAAAATTGAACAAAAACTGAGGGAAATTCAATAGGTGGAATTGTTGTCCTCTGGTAGTAAGGAATCTAATAAAGAGGATGATCCTCAAGGACCATCTGATAAGATTACTAAAATAAGAATTGAGTGGTATCAACCTCTAAGTAGAGAAAAAGAGATTGAGGAGTCATTAGATGTGGACACCAGACAATTAGCTTATCAGACTCTTGTGAAGAGGCATGTCCCCTTCAAGATATTGATATATATGTTGAACTTATAATGATAGAAAATATCATCACAACACTTTTCATTTTGAGGTAGACATACTAAGAAGATAGATTGAAAAAAGGACTCTTGTCATAATGCATATTATTCAAAGATAAATTCAACGAAGAAGGTTAAGCATAAATATTGATTTGCTTTCAAGTATTGAACAGTTGTGTGGATTAATATGCTCACATATTATTTGGCTATCTTCAAAGTGTATTTTTATGTTATTCAGATTAAGTGTGTGGATGTACTTTTTATTTGTCAATACACATTTGTCGTAATTGTATGGTATTACTGATTGGTTTATGTGTGTAGAAGAATTAAAATTCCTTTTAAGAGTTATTTTTTAATAGGTTCCTGTCTATATAAAATTCCTTTTAAAAATACCATCTTAATTATTTTCTTGTCACATTTGAATTAAATCCTTTCACGATATCATAGTAACATAAGGGGATATCATTGGGATCATTAAGAAGAGTTTGAGTAACTAATATACTAGCACGTTTGTTCTCGGTGTAGACATTTAAAAGTGTCCAACTATTTGAGCTAAGTTGGGGAGTAAATCCATCTACTTGACATGAACTTGTCTCCATAATCATCATCCATATTTTGACTTCATTCACGGGTATGTGTAGGATCATGATGGGTTAAAAAGTGGCGATATGTAAGTGATATGATGGCCCATGTGGCTGGAAAAAATTTTTTACCCATAATTGATGAAACGAAAAGGGTTTTTAAAGGAGATTCTTAGTTTTCCACCAATATAAGTTATGCTTTACTTTGAATTTAATAACTAATTATTATTTTTTTTCTATTTGAATTATGACTAAAGTCTTGATTGATATGCTGATTGAAAAACATCTATAGATTTCAAAGGGTATCACATTTTTTGAATCTAAAATATGTGTCACATTCTATGCTTCACATACTATATGATTAAAAAGAAATTGAATTTCATAAAGTTTTGACCAAGTTAAGGTGGTTAGACGTACGAGTTTTTATATTTTTTAAAATTTGTAATAAAAAAATCATAATTAATTATTTACTTGGAAAAAAATTACCAAAAAATATGCATCACATCGGTACATGAGTCTTCTACTTATATCTAAAATCTTATAAAAAAATATTATCATTTTATTGTGGTTAGGGTGATCAGACAGACACCTACTTCTTATTTTTTCCCTGAAATTTAAGTACTACTACATTGAAATTTCAAATTTTCACCAAATAGAATTTTTAGAAACAAAAATAAACCTAGTAGTTTACAAACTAAATTCAATTTGCAACAGATTCTATTGTTACATATTTTTGAAATAATATAGTTAACTTATTCAAATTTTTACGTCAAGTTGCCTAGCTTTGATTTTTCTAAATTTTATTACCACTTAAGGGCTTGTTTTTTCCATGATGATCCTGCACATTCCCTCACCCAATAATATAGGCACTAGTCTTCTTTAAATACTCTAACACAAAATTTATTCATCACCAATATTTTCAATAGGAAGCAACAATTAAACCTCAAATCTACTTCACTCCTATGTGCCATCGTGAGTAGATTGTTTATATCAGATATCACAACTTTCAAAATCTGCCATATCATTTAGGTACACCCACCTAGGTTTAGCAGAGCCTAAAGAGTAGGAGGTGAGTATCCTTATTTGCCTTGTTCATTAGTCAGGAGTTTACTAAGAGACTGACACCCTCTTAAGGTCCCAAAACCTGAAATTTTGAGACCTAATAGAGTGAAAGGGTCCTCACTTAGTCCTATGACCTTGATTTTAAATAATGTTTAACATTGCCTAATGTGTGTCTTAGGTAAGTTGCCTAGGATCCATTTTCTCTATGGTGAATGGGTCCTCACTTAGGCTGAGGACCCCCCTTTAAAATATGTTTTTGGTAGTATTTTAATTGATTTAAAATCTATAATTCAATGTTGACTTGTGATATTTGAATTTCAGGAACTATTGTTAAGATAGATATAAATAGAAGGTTATTTCACTAAGTCCATGCTAGATAATTCCATAATCAATCAAGAGTATTTTCACAAGAGTATTATTAGAGTATTCAAGAGAATTTTTAGGGCATTCAAGGGTAGATTCGTATAATATTATTACAACAATCAAGATTCATTCCATCATTTCAAAATATTTCTTTCATCATGCATGTTGTTTGAGATAATATGATGATGTAGTGATCAATATAAATTCAAGCATATTCAAGGAATTATCTCTAATAAATTTCCATGATCAAGATCTACATTCATTGAGGCCACTTCATGCTAGTTTGCATATTTTTTATCCAAGGTTTCAAAGAAGGTTTGGTGAGTTGTTACATACATTTATTCATTCATCATTCTCTCATGCTTTCATTTCATTTCAAGGTTTAATTACCAAAAGACTTTTTAACCAAGGAAAACTCCCATTCCCTATCAAAACAACAATTTTTCTCTTTGATGTGTGATTTCAGATTTTAGGTTGAAGATCACTTAAAGAGAATAATTGAAGTTGTGAAGTTGTCAAAGTTGTAAGAATATTTTTCAAATAATGGAAACTCTTCCATAGGATTTGTTTGTGGTTGTCTAACAGTAAACACCTAGGATATGGGAGTGTAGATTAAGTAGAAAAGAACTCAAAAAGTATTTTTCAGGAACCCTAGCTAAGACCCATTCGCCATAGGGTGAATGAGTCCTCATTGAGATTTAAATGGTGTTTTTTGGTGAAAGGTATACAAAATTTTGCCCTTTCCATATTTTCCTTTTGACTACTATGTTATATTTGATTATTGTTTCTCATTTGCACTATGTAACACACATTTTGAATGAAAATAGAGAAATATGTACATTCTTATCAATTCATTTTGGTTAACCTATTTTTATATGTTTCATTATGGTGAACCCGACCTTTTGAACCCAAGTTTGATCATTTTATTTGCTGATTTTGGAGTGTTCTTTCATCCTAGATTTAGATCTTGTATTTATTTTCCTTTCTTTACATTAAATTAGGTCTCATTTAGGGTTTCTAGTTTTCATTCAACTTTTCATTGAATTTAAAGGTTTTAGGATTGTATATTTTTCATTATTTGAATATGAAAAATATAAAAAAATCAGTCATCTTGCATATCATTTACAGCATATTAACTTGCATTTAAAAATTGAAACAAAATTGTATATCAAATTAGGTGTTCTAGGTTGTTATTTTGTTACATTTTGCATTTACATTTCATCTTCATTTCACATAAAATTCAAACTGAAACTAGTTGTAACAAATGAGAATCCGATACCACTAAAAACACTCAAAAAAATTTAAAAACTTGTTTGAAAACCCTCATCTAGGACCCATTCACCCTAGAGAAAATGAGTCATTGATTAGGTCATATTCTAATTTTTTGGGCATTAAAATATTCATTTCTACATTTCTATTTGTTGTTTTCATATTTTTGTTATTATTTGTAAAATTTCTATTTCATCAACTTGATGATATCTAGCTTAATTTGATAAAGTTAGTGCACTGTGTGATTTCAAAATTGCATTTACAAGATTCTATTTTCAAACTTTTGCATAGGGTAATTAGAAAATTACCTTGTTTAGAATCTAGAAATTGCATTTACACATTGCATTCTAGGTCATTGCATTTCACTTACCCTCTTTCTATTTTGGGTATGTACACTAAATTTGTGAAACTTGTATGAGCTTTACAACTTGGTGTCCTATTAGCAATAATATTGTGAGACATAGTTTGAGACTCATGTCATCTTGTGATACACCATTCATCGTGGATCTTTTCTAACTCTATTTTTAATAGTGTTGATAATCAACCCCCTATGGATCATAACATATATATTTCATTTCCCATGACTTCCCTTCCTACAACCAATGTGCATGATGTTAACATTAACATCCCTACCATGACTATTTTTACTCAATATTTAGGGTGTACTCAAAACCAAGGTGGAACTTCAATTCCTCCTATTATACCCACACCTATTCCTACCTATACAAGTACTCAAGTTACCACGACCATTCAAGGGTGCTGCCACAATAATGGGTTACACTTTTTGGGACATCATGATTTTTGCTGAAATCACATATTTTTAGAAAATATAATGATTTAAGCCTTAAAAAAGTTCCATTTTAAGGGTTTTAATTGAAAAGGGTTTGATCAAACCCACTTATATCAAACCCCCTTGGATAGAAAGCTGCTAGTTTTAAACTATACCTATAATGGAGTCTCCTCTACACCTATCAAAATGCTGTTAAAAAACCACTTTTGATTTACCTTTTAGGGGATCAAATTAATTAATTTAAAATTATTTTTATGTAAACATGTAGCCCTTATTATAAGCTTCCCAAAAAGTATAATTTTAAATAAATTTAATTTTATTATTATATTTATTTTTTATTTCTTGTGAATGTAGGTTTTTCAACGAACATCGAGGTCTTTATTTCACACATACGGAAAAATAGGAAAATAGAGACAAAAAATTCATAAAAATTCATGTACACTAGCTATTGATGTCCTTATTCCAACAAAATAATAATAAGTTAATTCAAATGAATACAACAAAAGTTATGCAGCTAAAAGTATAATATATCCAAATTATAATTACTCTGAATTAGAAAATTAATTAAAAAATATATATGCAACAAAAATTTATGAAAAAATATCCATCTCCTAGATAGTTGTGTGAAAACACTGTATCTAAAAAATTAGAATTGTGTGCTTTCTATAAATAAATTTATGTAGTCGAAAGTAAGCATCAGTTTTTGAAAATGATATTTAGTAAAAAAAATAAGTTAATAAAAACTACATAAAATAATTCACAATTTATTTTTTAATTTTTTTAAAAAATATAATTAGATTCTCAACACAAAAAATCACAAATCACTAGTTTGCTTCATCTTCAAATTCTTAATTGTTTAGCTTCTATAGGTGTATGAAAGTCAAGATCTAGTGAAAAATGTTGCTTTCAATGTCAAGTTTGGCCAAAAAGTGTAACCCATTATTGTGGGATCACCCTCAACCTACTAGCCATGTCAACACTTCCTTAGGTATTTCCACCATGAACCCTTCTAGTTTTGTGCATTCAAATATCATATCTCCTCAACCATCTCCCCTTACAAACCTACAATTCACTTGGCCTCCGCAAACATACACCACTCCACTTTATTCCCCTCCATATTATAATACCAAAAGTGATGCCATCATTAACACACTTTTTCAAAACATGATATCCCTTCAACAAAAATCATACCCTAAATCAAAACAATAATGGAAAACCTTCATAATACATCAAAAGAAATCTATTATCCTTGGAGATATTGAGAACAAAAATGCCATGAGGTATAGAGTTTCCTAGATTTGAGAAATATGGTGGAAAGGGAGATCATGTTAAGCATGTTTTTGCTTATACAACTCTATGTAGTTACTTCATTTTTTAGCATAAGCTCTTGGCTAAACTATTCGATAGATCCTTCAAGGATACTACTTTAGAGTAGTTTTTATCCTTACCAATTAATTTAATTGGTTCATTCAATGAGCCTATTGAAACCTTTTACAACTACTTCCACATTCACATGGGTCCCAAGATGACCATAGCTAATTTAATGAAATGTAAACAAAAGGATGATGTGAAATTCAGTAATTTCATAGCATGATATCAAACACTTTATTCACAAATAAACATTAAGATTCTTGATGTCGACATTCAAAGAATGTTTATTGCCAATTTACAAAAAAAAAAAACCAAACCAAACTTGGGATGTTATAATTCCCATCCTTCAAATAGTTATGTACAACCCTTCATGACTATCAAAACTAAGCTAGTAGTCATGATGTGAAAAAACCTCCTAGCTACCCTGAAAAGTTTGAATTTGTACCTGAAAATAGTTACCAATGTTTCAAGAAATAGAATAGGGGATTTTTACAACTTAATTCCCCTCAACCAAATCAACAATTTGATAACCAAGCTACTGCTATAAATATCACAAATACTTTTCCTTTGGGGATAGGAATAAAATTTACCCCCTACCTGATACCCTTCATAATATCATGTTGCAACTCAAGAACAATAATATGATTTCGTTATCTCCTATCAAAGCTCTTGATCCTAATAAACCATTACTCACAAACTATAGATCAAATGCTTATTGTAATTACCACCAACAAAATGGACATGATATGGAATATTGTAAAAATCTTAAACATCTTCTACAAGAACTCATTGATTCTAATCATCTTCTAATAGGAGGTGTGAATGATCAAGGCAATAAGTCCATAGCTCCTCCTAGCCAAAACTTACAAATCTTCAAAAATCCCATGCCAAAGCATACTATTTCATTTGTCAAAGCTACTAAAACAAAGAATTATATGATGAATGTTGACACGAGTGATGAAAACAAAAAAGAAGACATTGAAGATGAAAGGATTTGAATGGTGTCATTTATTGAAGCTAAACCTCGTACAGGAAAAACCAAAATCCCCTTGATATTACTTCCTCACAAAATGACATAAACAGACATGTACCCGATGGTCCTCTTTACATAAATGGAAGAATCAATGACAAGCCTACTAATGGGATGTTAATTGATTGTTTGTATGTAGAGAATTTGATTACTGAATAATTACTATTTTTGCATGAACTCTATCAAGACACAAATGACAAAATAAAAGCATGGATCAAAATGCATAATGGTTTTACTTGCCCTATGATTGGCTTGATAAAACTTCCTCGAAAGGTTAGACCAAAAAAATTAAATGTCTCATTCACCATCATCCTATCATCAGACTAATTTCATGTGAAGTCAGGCCATCCATGGCTTCACTCCATGAATTCCATCTCATCAGTTATGCATAAATGTTTGAAGTTTCCCTTTGGAAATGAAATATTTACTTTGAATCATAGTGGCTTTAATCTTGTGTCTTCTCATGGGAACTTTTCATTGGATTTATTTTGGCCCGAGCCTATTGAACCTATTAGGACTTGTGAAAATTACCTTTTCAAATCATCTCAAAAGATTAAGGTGAAATGCATAGCAGAATGATCTCTTAGAAATATGCCTCAACTCGTGATTGAGCCACCTGTCCTTGACGAACCAATGATTGAACAAAAATCCCTTCCAAATATCCAAGAGAATCCTATTAAAAATCCTCCTATCATTTCCTATAAGAAACCATGATAAAATCAAAGCAACCCCATTGTCCCTCTTAAAATCAAACAATATTACAAATTCAAAGAGAAAGTGGTTGAAAAACCTCCCATGGTTCCTTTCATTCCTCCCCTAAGGGAAGAAAATAAACCTATGGTTGACAAACCAACTCCTACACAATCACAAATTGATAATAGATTGAGAAGAAATTGAAAGGCTAGAGAGAGTAGGCATAGATGTCATGATATTTTTCATATGTTAAAAACTAAAGAGGGAAAGAGCAACATAGAAAATCAAAATTTGAACTTACTTGAACCAATGCATGATGACTCTATACCTTCACCTCAATGCAAACAAGAACCTTCTATAGAAATTATCATTCAACCTCAAGTTGTGAATAAGTTAAATGATGACATTAACATTGTAAAGATTGATGAACAAGTGCATAATGAGTTGAATTCATTATTCTCTTCTTCCATGAACTTAAATCATGACAAGAGTGTTGAATTTGGTACTTTTCCTAGTTCGAAACTTGTCATTATCACTTTAGCTAGTAGTCTAACTTCCATATATTATGATCAAAATCGGGATGTGAATGACCTGCTATAGGTTGACTCGGATGTGCCTTACTAGTCTTTTTTATTTTTTTTATTTTTAATCTTTCTTTATGTGATTGCATGGGTGTTATGTGATCCCTCATTCTATTCCATTTAATGTGTATCTCTCTCTCTTTTTGAGAATTACTCTATTTGTAGCTATATTCTTCTTTCATATATTTTGTAAACATTTTACCTTTTTTGTTTGTCTTGTGTTTTCCTTTCGGGGATGATGCAAGATATTGAGACATTTAGGTCTCTTTCATGTTGACAAAAATATTTTCCATTGTTTTCACTCTCTATGTGTCATTCTTCTATTTCTATTTTTATTTGGGGAATGATGACATTTCTGAGCTCTATAACAACATTGTTGCAAAGATATAATGACCCCAAATCCATAGATCCCTTATGTATTTATTGGGGGAAACCCCTGTAATGATGGATTATTTTCTGCAATGCTTAAAACTGGATTAGTAACACATGCAAGTCAATAAAAACATCAAACAATCGAATGCAAAGAAGAAATGTAAAGAAATGAAAGAAACTAGAAAGATCTCACCCATTCCTATGCTCCATGACTGATTTCCATTGTACCTCCTCAAGCTTGCTATGATAATGGATGCCCTCAAATTTGTGAGCAAACTCTATATGCCTAGCCCTAACAAAGCCTTTGAAGGATTTATAAATAACTCTAGGGAAACCATAATTTTAGTTATATTATGCAAATAGTAATATAAGCCTAAGATGATATGAGAATGCCAATAATGAGATTGCCAAAAAAAATAATAGATTAAGTGATCCCAAAAATGAGATCAAGATTTTCATTTTATAGAAAATACAATCTTGAACGAACGGATGAGATGAGAGATTGAGAGATGCCCTAGAATCAACGGTCAAGATTCAAAGTGACAACTCTCAATTAGGGTTAGGGCAACAATCCCCAAATGTGTGGACAATAAATGTGACCTTGAGATGAAATTAGTAAAAATCAGAAGATAAGGGGATGAGATTTTAGAAAATCAGCAATTTTAGCAATTACTTGATTTGTAGAAGAATATTTCCATTTTGAATTAAATTAATTCAAAATATGGATTTTGTGAGATAATAAGTAATCAATTTTTTGAAATTAATTATGTGAGACATTTTTAAATGATTTGTTTTATTTAAAAATATAGAAGTGTCACATACAACAATTAAACAATTAAAAATAATTATTTAATTTAGAAGAAGTAGTTAATTAATTAAATAAATTAGCAAATCTATTTAATTAAGAGGATTTTAGGGATTAATGACATATTAAATCAATATATTTATTTAATAATTAGGAGGAAATTAATGATAATACTTTATTTAATTGTAAGAAGACTTTGATAATTAGTGACATATTAAATAAATAAATAAGATTTATTTATTTAATAATCATGAAGAATGAGAGATTATGAATTAATTAAATAATTATAAATTATTTAACTAATAGTTGAATGTGGGTTAGAAACATACTTACAGAGTTATAACCATGTTAGAACGAAAGGTGGCAAAATAGTGGTCGTAGGCCTAAGTCATTTTTAGGTGTCTACATTTTCCCCTCTTTGTCATAATGCAACTTGTCACATTGTGGCAAAGAAAACAAGTCCAAAATATGCCCAGTGAAGGTACAGAGTGCCTATGCCCCCTTAGGAAAATTTTCGAATTTCGACCCGAGGTCAAAAAAATTTGGAAAAATCTCTCGACCAATTCAATGAATGATCAGAAAAGTGATGGCATGATCTGTTTCCAAAATGGAGGATGTTGAGCTAGCCAAAATGTCAGTCAAAGATGGTCAAATGAGCCTACTAGGTCAAAACCCTAATTTTCAGCCTATAAATAGGTTAACAAGGTCAATCCAAGTGTCATTCGCTCATTTGTTAAATAGAAAATTTAGAAATCAGAGCTTAGAGCTCAGAGAGATGATGTTGATTCCAGTGACTACCCACCATGGATATCACGTGCAGACATTTCGACGAGTTGAGGGCACTGAGGCACCGGTAAGTACCCTATCCCCCTTGTCAATTTTTTGAATTTAATGCATTTATTAAGGTTTTAGGTGGGGTAAACACATGCGTTGCGATGCAAATGATGTCATGTAAACAGCAAACGCCTTCGCATTCGATGCATTTGATTGTGTTGCAATGCAAGTGTGATGGGTAGGGTAGGGTTATTTGTTTGATTGCGCATCCGCAAGGGTAAACGATGCAATCGACAAGTTGCGATGCAAGTGAGGCTTTCACGATGCATATGCCATTTTTGTGAAGTAATTGCCAGGTTAATGACACATTTTCCAAATCGTAGCGCAATTGTCATGCCAAACAATGTATTCATTGTTAGGTTGCACATTTGCTAGCTAGAGTGACAAATTCAACATTTTGTAACGCAAGTGTCATGCACAGAGCTGCAATTGACTAATTGTGGTGCATTTGTGGTCAATGTGACGTAATTGTAGTTAACTAGAGTTGAATTTTGTTTAGCTTGTGCCGAGATTACTTTGGATGCACCCTTGACTTGCCAGTAGTAGTAAAATTTCAACAATGTTGCTCAATATGTGCTAATCCTTGGCCTTTCTTGTGCAGAGTCGGCTTGTGCTGATTTACACCTGAGAGTTTCGACCGATGACATACGCCTTTAGAGATCACCTGAGCGATAGATAGAGATAGTGGCTGATGGAAATAGGTCTATATCATGTCACTTATATACCCATTATTTGGGCAAATAGGGGTTTGTTGACAACTCTTTGTGAAAGGTGGCACTCAAAGACCTGCTCATTTCACTTGCCTATTGGAGAGGCGACAATGACTTTGGAGGATGTCTACCATATTCTCTGTATTCTGATTAGCGGAGAGAGAGTTATCTATGATCCGAACCAAGGGTGATAGGCCCTTTTAGAGATGTATGAGGGTGCTGATGGTGCCCAGTTGGGAATGGATGGTTATGAGATTGGTTGGGATGTTGTAGCCAACTGGTTTCCCAGGTTTGATGCCATGCTAATGACCTTGATTGCTGGATTATTGATCCCAGATCATCGTGGTCACGGATTTCCCATTGAATGGGGGGATGTACTTGTTCGTATGTGAGGACAATGGATGGTTTTTTCTTGGGGCCTCTGCTTGATGGCCATGCTTTATCATCAGCTGCATGAGGTTGTTTATCACCAGGGGCATAGTATTAGTTGCAGGACTACCTTACTCATGATCTGGGTATGGGAGCGCATTCCCATTTTTTGACCACTAGTGCAGATTCAATAGCTAGGTGATGGGATGTTGTATGTTTACCTATATGCGGGATCAGTTAGCCAGACTCATGTGGGAGATACCGGCTACTCGCATCATCAGATTGATACAATGATCAGTTTTGTTTGGAGGCCTTGTAGAGATTGTGCTCAGTGGTCAGATGAGGATGGCTATTTATCCTTTTGCAGATAGTTCCAGTTTTTGATTGGCCACACGGTACAGACCCAGCGGATTATAGAGATGTACTTACCCTAGTGGGTACTATGATAGTTCAGAGAGCAATAGGTTGTGCTAGTAGGCATGACAGAGTATGCTCGGTCTTCCAAGGAGACCATGTGGGGGCCACCCATATCAGTGACAGTGGTCGAGTAGCAGGTTGATGGTTTAGTTGTAGTTCAGTGGGTGTGGAGAGGGGTTCCAGTAGATCTAGGGACATCTGCTGAGTTCGATGCTTGGTGGCAGATTCACAAGCCCATCCCATTGACAGATCCAGATAGTCCACCACTGATAGATTAGAGGTCAGTCATTCCACGGATACCGAGGAAAGTTTGGGGTGGAAAAGGTGGAGGTAGAGATGGCAGAGGTGTTGGTAGTAGAGATTGAGATGGGGGAGGTAGGGGTGGAGACAAGGGAGATAGAGGAGGTGGGGGAGATGGAGAAGGTGGTGAAGATGATGGGGGTGGAGGAAATGGCATGGGTGCGAGGAGGAGGAGGGGTGGCGGAGGGTGGAGGTAGCCTAGGAGAGTCAGGCAGAGAGAGGGTGGTGTACCATTGTCACCCATTTGGGAGGAGGGTGAGGAGAGAGAGCAGGAGGGGAGGGCTGAGGAGGTTAGAGGTGGAGAGGATGAGGAAGAGGTGAGGGCCGAGGAGGTTAGAGGTGGTGAGGAGGAGGTGGAGGTGAGGGTTGAGCTAGATGTGAGAGGTGGAGAGGAGGAGGCTGAGGTGAGGGCAGAGGAGAGAGTAGAGGAGCATCCATTTATTGGTGGACACTCTCTTGATATAGATGTGGAGGAGGTCCAGGCCAAGGAGGAGAGAGATGAGGAGGAGGAGGAGGAGGAGGAGGAGGATGAGGCAGATCAGAGACTATAGGAGCATATGATTTTTGGGGATGATGAGGGTGACAGATCACCCATTTTCCCTGTTGATGCCACCATTGATCAATGGATCGTAGATTTTTAGAGAAGACTTGATGTGGCCTTATCTCAAAAAAAGGCGTTGGTAGTGGAGTTAGAGGTCACTCGGGTGGAGAGAGATCAGGCTGTTCTCCAGTGGCATGAGTCAAATCAATGGGTGATAGAGTTTGTTGAGTTATGTTCAGGGCTAACAGGAGACATGGCCAGAGAGTTGGCCAGTATGGCAGAGAGCAGGGGGCAGTACAGGTTGTTGTATGAGTAGGTGGTCCCCCAGAGAGACAAGATCCAGGATTGTTTTGATCTTACAGTAGGACAGGCAATGGTAGCCAGACACATAGCAGCAACAGATCTCACAACAGTAGTCATACCAGTGCTAGGGGATCTATTGCATCAGGGTAGTCATCAGGCAATAGGTCACACAACTCTCATAGGCATTCTTCAAGTCAGAGCCATATGTAAGAGCACGAGCATAGATCAGTGTCATCAGGACACCCGGCAGAGCAGAGCCAACCTCCTATTACTGATCCTCGGGGATATCAGAGTGAGACACAAGAGAGGGTGCCTATTCAGGTTACATTTCACTTGATGGGTCAGCCATGTCTACCTCGTAGTTCACCTCCATGGGATGGAGGAGGGCCATCCTAGGACTTGCTTTTAGACACTTGTATATTTTGATATTTGAGCCTGCGAGCTCCATTTTTGGGATACCATATGACTCTATCCTGTGACATGACATTTTTTGAGAGTATATATATGTGATGCAGTGTTGATGTGGCCTATATGATGTTATGTGTTATGGTATTCTAATGTTTTATCATATTCTTATGTGATGCTTTTATGATGCTATGAGGTGTATGGACATTATGCTTATGTTTATGAGTGCAATTGTGAATGTGGTTATGTATGCATTGTGTAATGTGATGATGATTTGATTCCTATATGCTAATGGAAATATTTATTTACGATGCTTATATGTTGATGCAAATGATGGTTTTATGAATGGACGTAAATGATAGTGTTTATGCAATGTGAATTATAGTATCTGATTTATGTAGATGTGAATATGAAATGCTTATTCCATTATGTATGCACTTTATTTTTTTGTATGTCACAAGATATCATCAGAGAACGAGAGAAACAAAAGGAGAAGGTTGATGTTAGTGCAAAGAAAGATATGCATGTTAGTGCAGAAAAATAAATTCTTCAAAGCTTTGCTATAATGCTATCCTAGATATTGATCTTTAATCATCATTGGACGAAAATTTCATGATGGCCAACAAACACTATGATATGACATAGATCAATAGTGTGCAAGGTCAAACCATCACGTAGATTAGCAGTCACAGACAAGGATGATCATGACTCATGCAAGGAACATAGTTGCCCCTAGTCACTTTGTCATGACCAACCACCAAAAAAACCAAACTAATCATGAGACATCAATGCTTCTCTAACTCCTGATGATAGGACATCCTTGAGAAACTAGCCGCATAGTAGTAAAAATTAGACAGTAAAATCATCGTACTACGTCATTGCTTCTCTAAATCCTGAAGTCAAGACATCCTAGAGAAACTAATAGTAGAGTGATAAGTATACAAGGATAATCATCATGGTTCCTAGGACATAAGGAACTAATATCATGATAATCGTCAAAAGACAAAAAAAAATTTGCCAAGTGTTTGCCAAGATTTTTAATGTCAGGTGTTTTTAAAAGATGAGCGATATCAAATTTAGGAAGGACACATCCTGAATGACGTTGATATCTAGGAGATCGATTCTCAGAGTTAGGAGAATCCATCAAAATCCCAGATGATGATGATGATGCTTAGGAAGGACACATCCAAAAGCCTAAAGAAGTGACAAGAGTTTCTCTTCAGAAGGAAACATCTTGAAGAAAAACCCAAAGTTTTTCCATGATAAAATTGTCTTGATATGATTTTGACTACATGTCATTGCTGGCATGCTGAATTGACTAAAAGTGTTTGATGAAATAGATTTCTGATAGACTGATAGCTCAAGATTGACATAAGATTTGCTTGATTGGAAGAAAATTTGATGTGTGTGAATGCGTGGTGCCATGAACCCTAATTGACTGACCTAGTGTGGCCTCGGGGCTCATTCATTGATGGCCTTGCCTACGTTGCGCACTCAGAGACCTCATAGTTCGACACGACCAATGGTGTTGTCCAAAGAACAAAAGCTTGAATCATGATTTTATTTTGAAAAACCTAGAAGGACTAACCTAATGTCTAGGGGATTCAAAGATGAATCTTGCCTATGTAGCAAATGCATAGAGACAACGTAGTTTGGACATGGAAAAGAGATTGACTGATTCAAATGATTGAATTCATTAGACAGACATTGACCTTGATGCTATTTTTGGGATTTTGACATTGATTTGGATGTTTTTGTATTTTCTCAAGACGTTTTCAAATTTTTAGTATTTTTTCAAGATTTTTTCACATTTTTAGGATTTTTTTAGGACTTTTTCAGAATGCAGGATCATGTGCGGTACCCACTTTAGTTGCATGATAAAGGTCTTGCCCCCAAATAGAGTGGGGATTATCTGAGTCCAATGGTATGGAGATAGGCTGACAAAAGGCAAGGATATGCAAGTGATGATTTCAACCAAATGCTAACCATGGTCGGAATCGACACGATTTAGGATGGATATCGTGAATGTGTTAGTCCTTTGTGATTATGACAAATGGATAAAAGTCAATTTGAGTAACAGTAGATGGTAGAGCAATGATTGACTATGCATGGTGCCTGTTTGCCAGGTTTTCACCATGGTAGCTATCCAAAGCGCCTATTTTCCAGGTTTTCACTATTGGATGAACTCATTTCTTTTTACTATTTTTGTCATTTTTTAATTTTTTTTGGTGTCACCAAGACACCTATTTGCCAGGTTTCATCAAGTGACAATTTTTTTCTTTATTTTTCATTTTTTTTGTATTTTGAAGGTTTTTAGATTAGCTCTCTGATGCTATGTGTAAAACTTTCTCAGATGTAAACTATTGATGGGTTTTGTCAGTTGTTCTCCATCAAGTTTGGCTAGCTGATAAGCTCTGAAACCAAATGCAGCAGTAATGTTATAAGGACCAAGCCAATTAGCCTCAAACTTACTAGGCTTTTCATGGTCCACCTAGTTTCTGGGGTTTTGCATGAGAACCAAGTCACCAATTTCAAAATTTCTCACCATGACTCTTTTGTTATAGCTCTGGCAGAGATGATTTTGATATGCCTGTAAATGATTTAAGGCATTTTTTCATCTTTCTTGAATATTTCTAGTTCATGTAGGCGAGTATGTCTGTACTCTTCATCATCAATCATTCCTTTCAAAGAGACTTAGAGATAAGGAATTTCGACCTAGATGGGTAATATGGCCTCAGATCCTTAGACTAGGGAAAATGGAGTGGCTACAATGGGGGTACGAATGCTAGTATGATAGGCCCATAAAGAAAGACTAAGTTGTAGGTGCCAATCTTAACTAGCATCGTTGATGGTCTTCTTGAGTATGCAAAGGATTATTTTATTTGATGCCTCAACTTGGCTGTTACCTTGTGGGTAATATGGGTGGAGAAATGGTGTTGGATGTGGAATCCCTCACAGAGTTTACAAACGTCCTAATTTTTGAATGGACTACCATTATCTGTGATGATGGATTAGTGGACACCATACCAGAAAATGATGTAATTTAGGATAAACTTGGATATTTGATTACCGGTGATGTAAGTGAGAGGGACAACCTCAATCCACTTAGTAAAATACTCAGTGGTGGTGATTATGAATTTATGGCCATTAGAAGATGATGGATGGATCTTACCCACAAGATCAAGTCCCCATTGTGCGAAAGGCCATGGAGAAGTGATCGGTCTCAATTCCTGTGTAGGTGCATGAATTAGGTCGCTCTGCACCTGGCATTTTTGACATGTTCTGACAAACTGAAGAGCATGTCTTTCCAATATTGGCCAGTAGTATCAAAGTCTGGTGACTTTTCAAGCTAACATTGGACCACTTGAATGAGATCCATATATACCTTCATCTACTTCTTATAAAGTCATTTGAGCTTCATCAGTGTTGAGACAATGAAGAAGGGTGTTATCAAAGCCATGACGGTATAAGGTGTCGCTGACGATGGTGTGTCTAGCCGCTTTTTGGATAAAGGATTTTCGTTGGTTGTTGGACAGGCTGGGTATGAGGGTTTGGGATTTAAGATAGTCATATATGTCTTGATACCAAGGTGAACAGGGACCAACAATCTCGCACACCATTTCTGACTCTGGAATATCGTATGCAGGCATCAACAACTATTCCACTAAGAATTCAAATTTTGACACATTCTTGGGGATGTCTAGGAGAAATCCAATGGTAGCCATTGCATCAACCACTTTATTTTGTGTCCTTGGGATTTGTTCAAATGCAATCATTTTGAAATACATCAGGAAACTATCCACCATTTTTTTGTAGGGAAGCAACTTCTCATCTTTTGTGTCATAGTCATCATTCACTTGATTGATGACTAACTGAGAATCCTCGAATATGAGCAATGTCTGAATTTTCCATTTAATTGCTATCTTGAGACCTATGACCAATGCCTCATATTCTCCAATAGTATCTGTACAAGGGAAGGCAATCTGAAATGATTTAGGAATTGAATCCCCTTGTGGTGTGATAAATAATAGGCTAGCTCTTGAGCCGTGACTAGTGTGGGACCTATCAAAGTATAGATTCCATGGTAAAGTTGGTTCTGTGTGAAAGTTAAACTCATCAGGAAAATCAGTTATCAGTGAATGAGTGGCTTGGATTGGTGCATCTTCTAGTTGATCTGCTATTACTTGATCTTTTATTGCCTTGTGATCCACATATTGTATGTCATACTCGCTTAATATCATGACCCATTTTGCCAAGCGACCTGTCAATGCTGCTCGACTCAAGAGATATTTTAGTGGGTCAATCTTTGCTACCAAATGTGTTTGATGGATCAGCATATAATGTCTTAATTTTTGTGCCACGAAGACAACTGCAAGGCATGCCCATTCAATGGTTGTGTAGTTGAGCTCATATCCAATTAGTGTGCGACTGATGTAGTATATGGCTCTTTCTTTCTCTTCATGGTCATTTTGTGCCAATAATGCCCCTAGTCCATTTGTTGTTGCAGAGACATATAGGATCAATTGTTTGCCCTCAATAGGTGGCATCAACATTGGTGGTGTCAATAGATATTATTTTATTTGTTCAACGGCTATGTGGCATTTATCCATCCATACAAAAGGAATGCTTTTGCGTAACATATATTGAAATGGTTGACACTTGTCTACCAATTGTGTGATGAAGCGGTGAATAGACTACAATCTGCCCTGAAGTGTTCGCAACTCACTGATTCCTTTTGGTGGAGGCATGTCTGTAATTGGTTTTAATTTTTCTTGGTCAACCTCAATGCCTTGTCACAAAACTATGTATCCCAATAGCTTTCCTAAAGTGACTCCAAAGACACATTTCTTTAGGTTCAATCGAACCTTGTAATTCTCAAGCCATCTAAAAAAAATTTCCAAGACTTTGAGATGTTCTTTCTTTGTCAAAGATTTTTCCAATAGGTCATCCACATAATCTTCCATTAGGATATGCATCATGTCATGGAAAATTATTGTCATAGCCCTTTGGTATGTGGCACATGCATTCTTTAGGCCAAAAGGCATGACATTCCAATAGTATGTTCCCCATGGGCAAGTGAATGTCGTTTTGTGTTGATCCTCTGTTGCAATTTGAATTTGGTTATGTCACAACAAACTATCCATGAGGGATAGCATCTCATACCCTACTGTGAGGTCAACAATCATGTCTATATTTGGTAAGGGGAAGTCATCCTTTGGGCAAGCCTTATTCAAATCTCTGAAATCCATTCAGATACGGATTTGTACATTTGGCTTTGTAATAGGAACAATATTGAATATCCAATCAGCATAATCTATTGACCTTATGAACTCAGCATCTAGTAACTTCTTTAGTTTAGCCTTGACAAGTAGTGCAATCTGTGGATGCATTTTTCTCAACTTTTGTTTGACTGGCTTGATTCCTAGGATTAAAGGAAGATGATGTAAAACCAATTCTGGATCAAGGCCTGGCATGTCAGCATATGACCATGCAAAGTTAACTTTCCTGTCTGTGAAGAAATTTTGAAATTCGGGTTTTTCTTCATCTGACAATGATGCAGCCAAGAGAATCATTTTGGGATTCTCTAGTGTGGCTATGCTAACTTACATTGTGTCTTCAATGAGCATAGCTAATTTTTCCTATGTTACGAGAAGAAAGTCCAATCCTCCATCCTTAGGTGCCTCAGAGAGGTTTTCACCTTTGGATACGTCATTTGTTTTTACTATTTTACTGTCAGAAGGTGCCTTGCGGTTTCACCTAAAGACATTTCTTTTTATTTTTTATTATTTGTATTTTTGTGACTGGAAGATTGCACAGTCTCCCCGATGTAAGCTTCACAATCTAGATCAATGGAGAACCATGTCTTGTGATCGCCCCATGGAATACCTTCCCTTAGCCTCATGAATTCTGCAATTGCCTCATCATTCTGAAATATGTCCATCACCGGTGAATCTTGTTGGTCCCAGCCAATCAATTGTGGGTAAACAAAGGGGATCCCATCGTTAGTGTTGGTGAAGGATGGGGAAGATGCAGAAAGTGTACAAATTGATGCCTCAAGTGTAAAGGAAAATTTGTCAATTTCCACTTCCGTGTCAGATGCAATGGATGGCCCATACTCCGACTCAGAGAGTCGAATTCAAAGTCATAATATGGGATAAAATTATCAACATCATGACTAGTGGTTGTCATTTCAGAAGAATGGATAGTGGGCTTAGATAAGTTAGGCTCATGGGTGAGCTTAGGAATGGGGTGGGATGATTCAGGTGTTTCCGATGACACCTTGTGTTCCTATGGATTCCAAGGAATGCTTACCCATTCCTTATTTTTGGAATGTCAGTCAATAGGGTCAATGTTATATTTCTATTAGAATCTTTCCTCAAAGGACAATTGGCCAGGTTCCAAGAATAGTTTGTCAATGTCATAGTCATTGACGGTTTTGTTAGATCCCCATTCCTATACATTTGAGTCAGTTTCGGTAAGGGATTCTTCGCATGTCTCAACACCTTCAATAGCCATTACAACCTTACTTGAAAATTCATCGATACACTGATCGTCAGTTTCGAATTGGTGAAACCCTAGCCCTATATTCGTTGGTCTTGCAGTCATCACAATAAGTTCCCTTCTTCTATTGTTGTTCTTTCCAAGGCCACTTGTGCCATTGAAACCTAGGGCTTTGCATATATCATAGCCTTTTCCATAGAGATGCAACGGTAGTGGAGATAACTTTGTTGGGTCTTTGTACATCTAGTTATCTATGTCAATAATAAATTCATTACCCATATCGCCCCACCATGTAAAAACACTTTTTGGTGGAACCTTGAAAGTTATTTTGGGCTCAACTGCAAAACATGGTCTACCATAGACTTTAGGTGGCTTCGGTATTGTGGTGATACAGTAAGCCGTATTCAATTTGAATTCTCCACAACCAAGGTCCTGGATCTGAAGGTCTTTACTTGGGATGGAGGCTAATGAAGATGATGTGGTAGAAGGTGATGGAATGGATGATTTTGTGACTGTCAATGGATCAGTATATTTGGATGAGGTGGAAGATGAGGCTTCCTGACTAATGGGTACCTAGTGCTCAGCAGTGGCTCGCAGGTTGGTACAATATTGAAATGGATCGGGATCTCCTACGATAGTGATCTCAGTACCATCAAAAGGGAGTTTCAGGCATTGGTGGTATGTGGATGGAATGGCCTTTAGAGGATGAATCCAGGGGTGACCAAGTAAGATATTATAGTGTATGTCATGATCCAGGACCTGGCATGTTGTATCTATGATAACTGGTTCTATGCAGAGTGGAATGGTAATGACACCTTTAGAAGCGCATTCTTCATCATCATATGCCTTATGACGATGATCTTGCTAGCATCTACACATGCATCAGAGAAACCAAGAAATTTGACCAATTTTAGAGAGAAAATGTTCAATCCTACTCCACCATCTACTAGGACTCGTCTAACCTTATGCTTGTGCATAAAAACCTTGATGTGAAGGGTATCATTATGTGATGGTTTGGGCGAGGAATAGTCACTGTCTGAAAAGGTGATGTGATGAGGCGAATTCAGATATCTGACCATAGTCTCAAAGTGGTTGACATCAATGTTGGTTGGGACGGACGACTCTTGCAATACTTTATCTAGGATGGCCTTATGTGCAGGTGAAATACGGAGCAATTTGAGAATGGATATTTGAGAAGGTGTTTTATTTAATTGCTCAATAATGTTGAACTCTGGTTTTGGGTTGGGCTATCTGGCAGATGGACCAAGTATGGTGATTTTTGGTTGATGTGTAGAAGGACCTGGGATGGTGACCTTGCCTTTGCACATGGTTGCATTTCACTCCGGGGCCTTTTTAATGGTAATGGTATTAACACATTTATCTTTGTCAGCAGCGTGAAGATTGTTAATGATGGTACCATCGGGATAATTGTATGTAGGATAGATAGTATTGTAGGCCGAACGGATGTGGTTGGCTTGATTGTTGGTATTCTTTGTGCCAAATGAGGAAGCTTTACCATGATCTTGCAATGGGTTTTTGTGGATAGTATGATCCATATTAGATGTAAATGATTGACCACCTAACTCAATAGTGTGGTTCTCAATGAGGTCTTGGACCATATTTCGCAATTGATGACAAGAGGAAGTTTTGTGCCCTTTGGCACAGTGGTAATCACAAAATGAACTACCATCCCACCATGATGGCTTGAACTGACCATGGTCATATGGTTTTGGCTCTTCCAGCATTATGACATCGTTTTGAAGAAGTTTCTTCAAGAAAATTTCAATAGGTTCACCCAAGGGGGTGTATGTGCATTTTTTGAATTGTTGGGGTTGATGCAGTTGCCTTTGATTAGATTGTGCATGATTTCTTTGGATAGCATTGGCAATTAGTTTTGGTGTAGTTACAGGTGCATTTTGATTTTGTACTCCTTTGATTGTGAGTACATGACCTATTGCATTGATGATTTTTGCATCAACTACACCATCGTTTGTGATGTGCTTGTTCTTAACCCAGTATTTGGTTTTGTCATTTGAGCTACTTGGGTTATTATTTGTGGTGGTGTTGATGGTTTTTCCACCATATTTTAATTCGCCTTTGGCGATGAAGGCTTTCTCAAGTTGAACACCCTTTTCAACAAGGTCAACAAAGGTGGTGCAATAATGGACTTGCAAGCCATACCTTAGCGGTCCTAGGAGAGTTTGTACAAACATCGTGACTTTCTCCTTTTCAGGTATTTCTATCGGGAATCTGCTTGCTAAGGTTCTCCATCTTTGAAAGAATGGAATAAAAGTCTCTCCTACATCCTCTTGGGTAAGTTTGCATAAGGAGGCAATGTCGATATCCATGTCAATGTTATAGGCAGAGTTTTGAACAAACTTGTTTGCCAATTCATCCCATGTTCTGATTCCTTTAGCAAAAGTGAGAACTATTCTAGTGCATGACCTGCGAGACTTCTAGAAAAGAGTCTCATGAGATAAGTTTGCTCATATGCAATGTCCATGCAACTAGTGGTGAATTCTCTTATGTGTTCAATGGGGTTTGTTTTGCCTTTTTATTTGGGAAAATGAGGTACCACATATCAATGAGGAAAGGGTGGCATATACAAGGTTGTTTCAAATGGATATGGAAACAAGTCATGAAACAAATATGACTTTTTATTGGATTGTTGCAAGGTCTCCACTAGTGTTTGAAGAGCAGTGAGTTGAAGTGTGAGTGATTCCACCATGGGATGGTTGGTAGCATTACCCATCTTGGTAATAGGGGCAGTTTGAGTCCCCAGCTATTGTGATGAGATGTGTTGATTTGAAATTGGTTATCGGTTAGCAAAATGAGTGTTTTGATGAGGGATGTGCTACTGTGTATGGGCTTGAGAGGCATAAGTGGGGATGTGATATCCTGCCATGCTGGACTGAATTTGAGGACCTTGTTGGTTTTTATTTTGTTGATGCCCAAATGGAGTGAAGGATTGAGCGCCTTGATTGCCTTGACCAAATAAGAGATTGTGGCCTTGAGGAATGTTGGTATTAACCTATGAGGAAGTGGGTTGGTTTCCTTGTATAACAACTCTTCATTTATTTATCCCAAAATGGTTGGATGAGTTGGTTTCCATAGCATTTGAAGAACCTAATAATAGGTTTGCTGATGTACCCATGGAACTAGATGTAGTTCCAAAGAGGTTTGATGTGGTTGCCCCAATTGTTTGGGAAGGGATGGTGGATTTTTGTTGGGGGATGGGTTGTGATGTGGTGTTGGTTTGGGAAGATGATCCCCCAATAGATGTTACATTGGTTGTGGTGGTAGTATGACCAAGGGAAGTAGCATTGATTGTGTTGATGACATTTTTTGAAGAGGCTCCCATGGAAGAATTGTGTGATGGTGGAGTGCGAGAAGTTCCTCTGAGAGTGTTAAGATAAAATACTGTTGGTAACTTATCCCATTGGTCAAGGAGCATAGCTCAGAATCTAGAAGAGTCATTTAAGACTACTTCTTCTACAAAAGCAACAACTTCTAGATGTTGGGCAGTAGCTAATAAGTCCTCTTCAAAGAATTCCCCATTTTGATCCTGTTGGATAAATGGTTTGAAAATATGTAATGGAGATGGAGGGATGTTCATTTCACTGAAAGGATGGATGTTGGAATTTCCCATGTCAAAACAAGGATTGTCCATGGCATTAAGGAATGAATCCATGCTAGTTGTGAATTCCAGAAAGTTGGTGTCTTGTCTAAAGGAATCCATGAGTTTTTTCTTCTTCTATAATCTAGTTTCAACCATACAAGGCTTGCTCAAATTGGGATTATGGAGAGAATGATCTAAGTATGTGTAATGACATTATTTTTTCTACAAGATAGAATCAATTGATTAGTTGTACCTGCATGTTAATAAAATCACACCATAGAATGCAAAGGAGAAAAATACTTGAAATGGAAGAAAACTAGAAAGGTCTCACCCATTTAATACTCCATGGCTTACTTCCATTGCACCTCCTCAAGCTTTCTATGATAATAATGCCCTTAGATTTGTGAGCAAATTATATGTGTCTAGCCTTAACAAAGCTTTTGAAGGATTTGTAAATTAAACTAATGTGCAACTAGCAATTCAATCCTAGTATCCAAATAGTAATAAAAAGCCTAAGATATGAGAATTCCTATAATAAAAATAGATTGAGCAATGATCCCCCCAAAAATGAGATCAATATTGTCATTTTATAGAAAATGCAATCTTGAACGACCGGACAAGATGAGAGATTTGAGGAATTCCCTAGAATCAAAGGTCAAGATTCAATAAGGCAACTCTCAAAAAATTTTGAATTTCGACCCGGGGTCAAAAAAATTTGGAAAATATCCTAACTAATTCAATTAATAACCAAAAAAGTGATGACGCGATCCGATTCAGAATCGAAAGATGCTAAGCGAGCCAAAATGTTGGTCAAAGGTGGTCAAATGAGCCTCCAGTAGAACCTACTAGGTCAAAACCCTAATTTTCAGCCTATTAATAGGTTGAAAAGGTCAATACAAATGTCATTTGATCATTTGTCATATAGAAAATTCAGAAACCAAAGCTCTGAGAGACGATGGTGATTCCAATGAATACACACCATGGATATCGATTGCACACATTCTGATGACCTGAGGGCGCAGAGGCATTGGTAAGTACCCCATCCAACTTGTCAAATTTTAAATTTAATCCATTTATTAGGGTTTAATGAGGGGTAGACAAATGTGGTGAAATGCAAATGCTGTCACAAAAGCCGCAAACGCCTTCGCATTCACCGCATTTGATTGCATCATGACGCAAGTGTGATGGGTAGGCTAGGTTTTTTATGTGATTGCACAATTGCCAAGGGAAACGATGCAATAGAGGCTTTTGCAATGCATTTTCCATTTTTCCATGCAATTGTCAAGTTCAAAGATGCATTTACAAAATCGCAACATAATTGTGAATCCAAACGAGGCATTTGTTTTTAGATCGCGCATTTGCTATCTACAATGATGCATTCATTGTTAGATTGCACATTTGTTGGTCAGAACAATGCATTTGACATATTGCAATGCTTTTTCCATGCGTAGTCACATTTGTGGTCAACGCGACGCAATTTTAGTTGACCAGAGTTGACTTTTGTTGACCTTGTGCTGAGATTAATCTTTATGTACCCTTTACTTGCCAGTAGTAGTAAACTTTCTATAATGTTGCTCAATATGTGCTAATCCTTGGCCTTTCCTTGTGCAGAGTCGGCTTGTGCCCATTTATACCTGAGAGTTCCGACCAGCTACCTATGCTTTCAAAGATCACCTCTATGATAGACAGAGACAACGGTTGATGGACCTAGGCCTATACCATGTTACCTACATGCCTGTTATTTAGGAAAATAGAGGTTTTTTGACAGCCCTCTATGAGAGGTGGAATTCTGAGACCTGCTCATTCCACCTACCTACTGGAGAGGCGACAGTGACTTTGGAGGACGTGTATCATATTCTCCAGATTCTGATTAGCGGAGAGAGGGTGGTCTATGATCTACATCGAGGGTGGCAGGCCCTGTCAGAGATTTATGAGGGTTTCAATGGTGTGTAGTTGGCCATGGACAATTATAAGATCGGATGGGATATTGTAGCCGACTAGTTTCCTAGGTTTGATGCCATGCTCATGACCTTGATCACCAGATTACTAATCCCAGATCGTCTTGGTCATGGATTTCCCATTAGATGGGGGGATGTTCTTGTTCGCACGCGAGGATAGAGGAATATTTTCACTTGGGGGCCATGCTCTATCACCAGGGGCACAGTATCAGTTGCGACACTACCCTCTTGATGATCTGGGTATGGGAGCACATTCTCGTGTTTCAACCATTAGTACAGATTCAGTAGCTAGGTGATGGGATGCCTTACATTTATTTATATGCGAGATCAGTGAGTCAAACTCTTATGGGAGATACCGAGTATTGGCATCATCAGATTGATACGATGATCAACTTTGTCTGGAGACCTTACAGAGATTGTGCATAGTGGTCAGATGAGGATTGCCACTTATCTTTTTGTAGATAGTTTTAGTATCTGATTGGCCGCACAATATAGACTCAGTGGATTATCGAGATGTACCTATCCCAATGGGTATTATAGCAGTTTGGGGAGCAAAAGGTTGTGCCAGTAGGCATGACCGAGTATGCCCGATCTTCCAGGGAGACCATGTGGGGGCCACCCATATTAGTTATAGTAGTAGAGCAGCAGGTTGACAACTTGGTTGTAGTTTAGTGGGTATGGAGAGGGGGTCCAGCAGACCCAGGGACATCTATTGAGTTTTACACCTGGTGGTAGGTTCATAGGCCCATCCCGTTGATAGATCCATATGGTCCACCACTGATAGATTGTAGATTAGTTATTCCATAGATACTGAGGAGAGGTCGGGGTGGCAGAGGTGCCAGAGGTAAAGATGGAGGCAGGGTAGGAGGAGGCCGAGATGGGGGAGATAAAGGAGGTGGGGGAGATGGAGGAGATGGGAGGGGTGCGAGGAGGAGGAGGGATGGTGGAGGGCGGAGGTAGCCCAGGAGAGTCAGGCAAAGAGTGCGTGGTGTACCATTATCACCCATTCAGGAGGAGGGGGAGGAGAGAGAGCCAGAGGTGAGGGCTGAGGAGGTCAGAGGGGGTGAGGAGGAGGTGGAGGTGGTGGTTGAGGAGGAGGTGAGGGGTGGAGAGGAGGAGGCCGAGGTGGATCCACTTGTTGGGGGACACTCGCCTAACATAGATGTGGAGGAGGTCCGAGCTGAGGGGAGAGAGACGAGGAGGAGGATGAGGAGGAGGATGAGGCAGATCAACAACTACGGGAGCGTATGATTGCCGAGGATGATGAGGGTGACAGATCACCCATTTTCCCTACTGATGCTACTATTGATCAATAGATCATGGACCTATAGAGTAGACTTGATGTGGCCTTGTCTCAGAACAAGGCCTTAGTAGTGGAGCTAGGGGTCACCCAGGTGGAGAGAGATCAGGATATTCTCCGACGACAGGAGTTAGATCGGTGGGTGATAGAGTTCACAGAGCTGTGTTCAGGGCCGATAGGAGATATGGCCAGAGAGTTGGCTAGGATGGCCAAGAGCAGGGGGAGATACAGGGTATTATAAGAGCAGGTAGTTCCTCTAGAGAGACGGAACCCAGTTTTGTCCCAATCCTATAGCAGGACAGGTAGTGGCAGTCGGACACACAGCAGCAGGTCTCACAACAGTAGTTACACCAGTGTTGGGGGGTCTATTGCATCAGGGAAGTCATCAGGCCATAGGTCACATAGTTCGCATAGGCATTCGTTAGGCCATAGTCACAGGTCAGAGCATGGTCATAGATCAGTGTCCTCAAGGCAGCAGACATTGTAGAGTCAGCCTCCCGTTACTGATTCTATAGTATCTCAGAGTGAGACATAGGAGAGGACACCCATTCAGGTTACATTTCACATAGTTGGTCAGGCACAACCACCTCATAATTCACCTCCACGGGATGGAGGAGGGCCATCCTAGGACTTGTTTTGTAGAAATTTGTATTTTGATATTCGACCCTGCGAGCTCTATTTTTGGGATATCATATGACTCTATCCTGTGACATGACATTTTGAGATTATATATATATGCGATGAAATTTTGATGTGGCTTATATGATGCTATGTATTATGGTATTTTAATGTTTTATGAGATGCTTATGTGATGCTTTTATGATGCTATGAGGTGTATTTATGCTTATGTTTATGAATGCATTTATGGATGTGGTTACGTATGCATTGTGTAATGTGATGATGATGTGATTCCTATATGTTAATGCAAATGTTTATTTATGATGCTTATAAGTTGATGCAAATGATGGTTTTATGAATGGATGCAAATGATAGCGTTTATGCAATGTGAATCATGCTACTTGTTTTATGCAGATGTGAATATGATATGCTCATGCCATTATGTATGCAACTTTGTTTTTGTATGTCATAGGATATCATCAAAGAACTAGAGAAGAGAATGCGACGGTGTTAGTGCAAAGAAAGATATGCATGTTAGTGCAAAAATTTAAAATCCTTCAAAGCTTTGCTATAGTACTATTCTAGTTATTGCTCTTTAATCATCATTGGGCGAAAATGTCATGATGGTCAACAAACACTATGATATGACATAAATTAATAGTGTGCAAGGTCGAACCATCATGTAGATCAACAGTCGCAGACAAAGGATGATCATGACTCATGCAAGGAACATGATTTCCCCTAGTCATTTTTTCATAACCAACCACTAGAAAAACAAAACTAATCATGAGACGTTGCTGCTTCTCTAAATCTTGATGATAGGACATCCTTGAGAAACTAGCCACATGATAGTAAAAAATAGACAGTAAAAAATCATCGTACTACGTCGTTGCTTATCTAAATCCTATAGTCAAGACATCCTGGAGAAGCTAATAGTAGAGTGATAAGTCGACAAGGATAATCATCATGATATGTCATGGTTCATAGGACATAAGGAACTAATATCATGATAATCATCAAAAGATAGAAAAAAAGTTTGCCAAGTGTTTTAATGATAGGTGTTGTCGAATGTCAAGCGATATCAAATTCAGGAATGACACATCCTGAATGATGTTGATATCTAGGAGATCGATTCTTGGAGTCAAGAGAATCCATCACAATTCCAGATTATGATGATGATGCTTAGGAAGGACACATCCACAAGCATAAAGAAGTAATGAGTTGCTCTTCGGAAGGACACATCTAAAGAAGTGCCCAAAGTTTTGCCATGATACATTGTCTTGATATGATTTTGACTACATGTCATTGCTAACATGCTAAATTGACTGAAAGTGTTTGATGAAATAGGTTTCTGATAGACTGATAATTCAAGATTGACATGAGATTTGATTGATTTGACGGTAGTTTGACGTGTGTGAATGTGTAGCTCCATGAAACCTAATGGACTGACCTAGTGCAGCCTCAAGGATCCATCGATTGATGGCCTTGCCTACGTCATGCACTCAGAGACCTCATAGTTTGACACGACCAATGACATTTTCTGAAGGATAGAAGCTTGAATCATGATTTTATTTTTAAAAACCTAGAAAGACTAACCTAATGTCTTGGGGATTCAAAGATGAATCATGCCTATGTAGCAAATGTGCAAAGACAATGTAGTTCGGACATGGACAAAAGATTGACGTGATCAGATTGACCTTGATTTTGGATTTTGACATTGATTATCTTTTTTCAGGACTTTTTCACTTTTTAAGGATTTTTTTTTTTAGGACTTTTTCAAATTTTTATGATTTTTTTCAATACTTTTTCTGATTTTTATGATTTTTTCAGGACTTTTTTAGAATGCAGGATCATGTGTGGTGCCCATTGCAGTTGCATGATAAAGGTCTTACCCCCAAATAGAACGGGGATTATCCGAGTCCAATGAAATGGAGATAGGTAGACGCAAGGCAAAGGCAAGGATATGCAAGGAATGATGTCAACCAAATGTTAACCATGGTCAGAATTGATAGGACTTAAGATGGATGTCATGAATGTGTCAGGCCTTTGTTATTATGACAAATGGATAAACTTCAATTTGAGTGATAGTAGATGGCGAAGCAACCATCGACTACACATGATGCCTATTTGCTAGGTTTTCACCATGGTACTTATCTAAAGCGCCTGTTTGCCAGGTTTTCACTATTAGATGAATTCATTTATTTCTACTATTTTTGCCATTTTTTTATTTTTTTGGTGTCACCAAGACACCTATTTGATAGGTTTTAATCAAGGGATGATTTTTTCTATTTTTCTATTTTTTTGTATTTTGTAGTTTTTCAGCCAAGCTCTCTGATGCTATGTGTAGAAATTTCTCAGGTGTAAGTTATTGATGGGTTCTAATAAGCTCCGAAACCAAATTCAGCAATGATGATATAAGGACTAAGCCAATTTTCCTCAAACTTACCAGGCTTTTCATGGTTTGCCTAATTTTTGGTGTTCTGCATGAGAACCAAATCACCAATTTCAAACTTTCTCACCATTACTCTTTTGTTGTAACTTTGGAAGAGATGATTTTGATATTCCTATAGATGATTTAAGGCATTTTTTCATCTTTCTTGTAGCATTTCCAGCTCATGTAGGCGAGTAAGTCTGTACTCTTCATCATCAATCATTCCTTTCAAAGAAACTCGAAGAGAATAAATTTTGACCTCGATGGGTAATATGGCCTCAGATCTGTAGACCAAGGAAAATGGAGTGGCTCCAATGGGGGTATGGATGTAGGTACGATAGGCTCATAAATTAGGATTAAGTTGTAGGTGCCAATCTTGGCCAGCGCGTTGACGGTCTTCTTTAAAATGCAAAGAATTGTTTTGTTGGACGCCTCAGCTTGGCCATTACCTTGTCATTAATATGGGGTGGAAAAATGGTGTTGGATGTGGAATTGCTCATAGAGTTCATGAACGTTCTAATTTTTGAATTGACTATCGTTATCTGTGATGATGGATTGTGGGACACCATACTGGAAAATGATGTAGTTTAAGGATACATTTGGATATTTTTTTGTCGGTGATGTAAGTGAGAGGAACGACTTCAATCCACTTAGTAAAATACTCAGTAGCGGTGATTATGAATTTATGGCCATTAGAAGAGGATGGATGGATCTTAACCATGAGGTCGAGTTCCCATTGTGCAAAAGGCCATGGAGAAGTGATAGGTCTCAATTCCTGTGCAAGTGCATGAATCAGATCACTGTGCACCTGGTATTTCTGACATGTTTTGACAAACTAAAGAGCATCTTTTTCCAATGTCATCCAATAGTACCCAAGTCTGGTGACTTTCCTAGCTAGCGTTGGACCACTCGAATGAGATCCACATATACCCTCATGTACTTCTCGTAAATTCATTTGGGCTTCATCAGTGTCAAGATAATGAAGAAGGGTGTTGTCAAAGCCACGATGGTATAAGGTGTCACTAACGATGGTATGTCTAGCCACTTTTCGGATAAAGGATTTTCTTTTGTTGTTAGACAGGTTGGGTGGGAGGGTTTGGGATTTAAAATAGTCATATATGTCTTGATACCAAGGTAAACTGGGACCAACAATCTCGCACACCATTTCTGACTCTGGAATATCGTATGCAGCATCAACATCTATTCCACTAAGAATTCAAATTGTGACACATTCTTAGGGATGTCTAGGAGAGATCCAGTGGTAGCCATTGCATCAGCTACTTTATTCTGTGTCCTTGGGATTTGTTCAAATGCAATCATTTTGAAATACATCAGGAAGCTATCCACCATTCATTTGGATAGAAGCAACTTCTCATATTTTGTGTCATAGTCGTCATTCACTTGATTGATGACCAATTGAGAATCCTCGAATACGAGCAATGTCTGAATTTTCCATTTAATTGCTATTTTGAGACCTGTAACCAATGCCTCATATTCTGCAATATTATTTGTACAAGGGAAGGCAATCTGAAATGATTTAGGAATTGAATCCCCTTGTGGTGTAATAAATAATATGCCAACTCCTGAGCCGTGACCAATGTGGGACCCATCAAAGTATAGTTTCCATGGTAGAGTTGGTTCTATGTGAAAAATGGACTCATCCAAAAAATCAGCTATCAGTAGATGAGTGGCTTGGATTGGTGCATCTTCCAGTTGTTCTACTATTACTTGACCTTTTATTGCTTTGCACTCCACATATTATATGTCGTACTCGCTTAATATCATGATCCATTTTTCCAAACGGCCTGTCAATGCTACTTGACTCAGAAGAGATTTTAATGGGTCAATCTTTGCTACTAAATGTGTTTGATGGCTCAGCATATAATGTCCTAATTTTTGTGCCACAAAGACAACTACAAGGCATGCCCTTTCAATGGTTGTGTAGTTGAGCTCATATCCAATTAGTGTGCGGCTGATGTAGTATATGGCTCTTTATTTTTCTTCATGGTCATTTTGTGTCAATAATGTGCCCAATGCATTTATCATTGTGGAGACATACAGGATTAATGGTTTTCCCTCAATAGGCGGCATCAACACTAGTGGTGTCAATAGATATTATTTTTTTATTTCAAAGGCTATATGTCATTTATCCGTCCATACAAAAGGAATGCTTTTGCGTAATAGATACTAAAAAGGTTGACACTTGTCTACCAACTATGCTATGAATCAGCGAATAGACTATAATCTGCCCTGAAGTGTTCGCAACTCACTGATTCCTTTTGGAGGAGGCATTTCTAGAATTGCTTTTACTTTTGTTGGGTCAACCTAAATTCCTCATCATGAAACTATGTATCCCAACAACTTGCCTGAAGTGACTCCAAAGACACATTTCTTTGGTTCAATCTAACCTTGTAATCCTCAAGTCGTCTAAAAATTTTATCCAAGACTTTGAGATGTTCCTTCTGTGTCAAGGATTTTGCTAATAGGTCATCCACATAATCTTCCATTAGAATATGCATCATGTCATGGAAGATTGTTGTCATAGCCCTCTGGTACGTAGCACCTACATTATTTAGGCCAAAAGGCATGGCATTCCAACAGTATGTTCCCCAAGGGCAAGTGAATGCCATTTTATGTTGATCCTCTGTAGCAATTTGGATTTGGTTATAGCCCGAGAAACCATCGATGAGAGATAGCATCTCATACCTTGTCGTGAGGTCAACAATCATGTCTATGTTTGGTAAGGGGAAGTCATCCTTTGGGCAAGCCTTATTCAAATCTCTGTGTAAATACGGATTTGTCCATTTGGCTTTGTAATAGGAACAATATTGGATATCCAATCAACATAGTCTATTGACCTTATGAACTCAGCATCTAGTAATTTCTTTAGTTCAGCCTTGATGAGTAGAGCAATTTATGGATGCATTTTGCGCAACTTTTGTTTGATCGGCTTGATTCTTGGGATTAAAAGAAGATGATGTAGAACCAATTCAAGATCAAGGCTTGGCATGTCAGCATATGACCACGTGAAGTTAACTTTCCTGTTTGTTAAGAATTGTTTAAATTCAGGTTTTTCTTCATTTGAGAATGATATGACCAAGAGAATCATTATGGGATTCTCTAGTGTGGCTATGTTAACTTCTGTTGTGTCCTTAATGAGCATAGCTGATTTTTCCTGTGTTATGGGGAGAAAGTCCAATCCTCCATCCTTAGGCTCCTGAGAGAGGATTTCACCTCCGGATGCATCCTTTGTTTTTACTATTTTACTGTCAAAAGGTGCCTTGCGGTTTCACCTAAAGACGTTTTTTTTTCTTTTTTATTCTTTATATATTTGTGACTGGAGGATTGCATAGTCTCCCTGAAGTAAGCTGCACAATCTAGATTAATGGAGAACCCTATTTTGTGATCCCCCCATGGAATACCTTCTCTTAGCCCCATGAATTATGCAATTGCTCCGTCATTCTAAAATATGTCCATCACTGGTGGATCTTGTTGGTCCTAGTCGATCAGTTGTGTGTAAACAAGGGGGATTCCATTGTCAATGTTAGTAAAGGATGGGGAAGATGCGGAAAGTGTGCAAATTGATGCCTCAAGTGTAAAGGAAAAGTTTTCAATTTCCACTTCCGTGTCTGATGCAATGGATGGTCCATACTTCGAGTCAGATGAATCGAATTCAAAGTCATAATATGGGATAAAATTATCAACATCGTGAGTACTGGTTGGAATTTCAGAAGTATGGATCATGTTCCTAGATAGGTTAGGCTCATGGGTGGGCTCAAGAATGGGGTGGGATGATTTAGGTATTGTCGATGACACTTTGTGTTCTTCTAGATTCCAAGGAATGCTTACCCATTCCTTGTTTTCAGAATGTCGGTCAATAGGGTAAATGTTATATTCCTGGCGGAATCGTTCTTCAAAGGAAAGTTGGCCAGGTTCCAAGAATAGTTCATCAATGTCGTGGTCACTGAGGGTTTTGTCAGATCCCCATTCCAATTCATTTGAGTCAGTTTTGGTAAGGGATTCTTCACATGTTTCAACACTTTATGTAACCATTACAACATTACTTGAAAGTTCAAGGGTATGTTGATCGTTAGTTCCGACTTGGTCAAACCCTAGCCCTATGTATCTTGGTCTTGCCATCATGATAATAGGTTCCCATCTTGTATTTTTGTTCTTTCCAAGGCTACTTGTACCATCAAAACCTTGGGATTTTCATATATCATATCCTTTTCCATAGAGATGCAACGGTAGGGGAGATAACTTTGTTGGGTCTTTGTAGATCCAGTTATCCATGTCAATAATGACTTCATTTCCCATATCGCCCCATTATGGAAAAACACTTTTTGGTGGAACCTTGAAAGTTGTTTTGGGATCCATTGCAAAACATGGTCTACCATAGACTTTAGGTGGCTTCGGTATTGTAGTGATACAATAAGCCATATTCAATTTGAACTCTCCACAACCAAGGTCTTGGATCTGAAGGTCTTTACTTGGGATGGAGGCCGATGAAGATGGTGTGGTAGAAGGTGATGGAATGGATGATTTCATGAGTGTTTATGGGTCAATGTATTTGGATGAGGTGGAAGATGAGGCTTCCTGATTGATGGGCACCTAGTGCTCAGTAGTAGCTCACAAATTGGTACAGTATTGAAATGGATCCGTATCTCTGGGGATAGTGATCTCAGTTCCATCAAAAGGGAATTTGAGGCATTGGTGGTACACGGATGGAATAGGCTTTACAACATGAATCCAAGGGCGATGTAGTAAGATATTATAGTGTATGTCACAATCGAGGACCTAGCATGCTATATCTATGATAACTAGTCCTACCCGAAGTGGAATTGTAATAACGTCTTTAGAAGCGCATTCTTCATCATCGTATGCCTTGATGATGATGCTCTTGGTAGCATCTACACATGCATCAGAGAAACCAAGAGCTTTGACCAATATTAGAGAGTAGATGTTCATTCCCGCTCCACCATCTACTAGGACTCGTCTAACCTTATGCTTGTGGACAAAAACCTCAGTGTGAAGGGCATCGTTATGCGATGGTTTGGGCGAGGAGTAGTCATTGTCCGAAAAGGTGATATGATGAGGTGAATTCAGATATCTCACCATAGTCTCAAAGTGGTTGACATGAATGTTGGTTGGGATGGATGACTCTTGTAGTACTTTATTGAGGATGGCCTTATGCATGGGTGAAATACGAAGTAGTTCGAGAATGGATATTTGAGTAGGTGTTTATTCAACTGCTAAATAATGTTGAACTCCGATTTTGTATTGGGACTTCTGGGAGATGGACCAGGTATGGTGATTTTTGGTTGATGTGCTGAAGGACCTGGGATGGTGACCTTGCCTTTACATGTGGTTACATTGCATTCTAGGGCCTTTTAATGTTAATGGTATTAACACATTCATCTTGATCAGCAGTGTGAAGATTGTTGATAATAGTACCACGAGGATAATTGTATGCAGGATGGGTAGTATTGTAGGCCAGATGGATGTGGTTGGCTTGATTGTTGGTATTCTTTGTGCCAGATGAGGAAGCTTTACCATGATTCTGCAGTGGGTTTTTGTGTATGGTATGATCTGCATTAGATGTAAAAGATTGACCACCCAACTCAATGGTGTGGTTCTTTATGAGGTCTTGCACTAGATTTCATAATTGACGACAAGAGGAAGTTTTATGCCCTTTGGCACGGTGGTAATCACAAAATGAACTATCATCCCACCATGATGGCTTGAGCTAACCAGGGTCATACGGTTTTGGCTCTTCCAGCGCCGTTTTGAAGAAGTTTCTTCAAGACAATTTTAATAGGTTCACCCAAAGGGGTGTATTTGCATTTTTTTGAATTGTCGGGGTCGACGCAACTGCCTTTGATTAGATTGGGAATGATTGCTTTGGATAGAATTGGCAGTTGGTGTCGGTGTAGTTACAGGTGCATTTTGATTTTGTACTCCTTTGATTACGAGTACATGACCTATTGGATTGATGGTTTTTGCATCAACTACATCATTGTTTGTGATGTGCTTGTTCTTAACCCAGTATTTGTTTTTGAAATTTCAGCTACTTGGGTTATTATTTGTGGTGGTGTTGATGGTTTTTCCACCATATTTTAATTCACCTTAGGCAATCAAGGCTTTCTCAAGTTGAACACCCTTTTCAACAAGGTCAACAAAAGTGGTACAACAATGGACTTGTAAGCCATACCTTAGCGGTCCTAGGAGAGTTTGCACAAGCATGGTGACTTTCTCCATTTCAGGTATTTCTACCGGACATCTTCTTGCTAAGGTTCTCCATCTTTGAAAGAATGGAATGAAAGTCTATCTTGCATCCTCTTGGGTAAGTCTACATAAGGAGGAAATGTCGATATCCATGTCAATGTTATAGGCATAGTTTTCAACAAACTTGTTTGCCAATTCATCCCATGTCTTGATTCCCTCAGGCAAAAGTGAGAACCATTCTAGTGCATGACCTGCGAGACTTCTAGAAAAGAGTCTCATGAGATAAGTTTTCTCATATGCAATTTCCATGCAACTAGTGGTGAATTCGCTTATGTGTTCAATGGGGTTTGTTTTGCCTTTGTACTTGGGAAAATGAGGTACCACATATCCATGAGGAAAGGGTGGAATATACAAGGTTGTTTCAAATGGATATGGACACAAGTCATGTGACATGTATGACTTTTATTGGATTGATGCAAGGTCTCCACTTGTGTTTGAAGAGAAGCGAGGTGTTGTGTGAGTGCTTCCACCATGGGATGGTTGGTAGCATCACCTATGTTGGTGATAGGGGCAGCTTGAGTCCCCAACTATTGTGATGAGATGTGTTTATTTGGAATGGGTTTTCAGTGAGCAAAATGAGTGTTTTGATGAGGGATGTGTTGTTGTGTATGGACTTGAGAAGCATAAATGGGGATGTGATATCCTACCATGTTGGACTGAATTTGAGGACCTTGCTAGTTTTGATTTTGCTGATGTCCAAATGGGGTGAAGGATTGATGGCCTTGTTGATTTTGAGCTTGTTGATGCCCATATGGAGTGAAGGATTGAGTGCCTTGATTGCCTTGCCCAAATAAGAGAGTGTGGCCTTGAGGAATGTTGGTGTTTTGGGCCACAGGAATGTTGGTATTAACCTGTGAGGAAGTGGGTTGGGTGCCTTGAATGGAAACTCCTCGTTTATTTCTCCCAAAAGGGTTGGATGAGTTGGTTGCCACGGCACTTGAGAAACCCAATAACAGGTTTGCTAATGTACTCATGGAACTAGATGAAGTTCTAAAGAGGTTTGATGTGGTTGCACCCATTGTTTGTGAAGGGATGATGGATTTTTTTGGGGAATGGATTGTGATGTGGTGTTGGGTTGGAAAGATGATCCCCCAATAGATGTTGTGTTGGTTGTGGTGGCTGCATTGGTTGTGGTGGCTGCATTAGTTGTGGTGGTAGTCTAACCCAGGGAGGTACTATTAATGGTGTTAATGGTGTTTTGTGAAGAGGCTCCCATGGAAGGTTTGTGTGATTGGTGACTAGGAGATATTGCTCTAATAGTGTTGAGGTCAAATCCTTGTGGTAACATAGCCCCTTGGTCAAGGAGCATGGCTAAATATCTAGATGAGTCATTTAGGACCAATTCTTCCACAAAAGAGGCCACTTCTGGGTTTTGTGCAGCAGCTTGTATATCTTCTTTAAAGATGTCCCCATTTTCATCCCATCAGATAAATGGTTCAAAAAGATGTGATGGAGATGATGGGATGTTCATCTCACTAAAAGGATTGATTGTGGAATTTCCCATGTCAAAACAAGGATTCGTCATGGCATTAGGAAATGAGTCCATGCCAGTTGTGAACTCAAGAAAGTTGGTGTCTTGTCTAAAAGAATCCATAAGTCTTTTCTTTTTCTGTAATCTAGTTTCAACCATACAAATTTTTGCTCAACTTGGGATGATGGAGAGAATGATTAAAGTATGAGACTATGCTTTTGGTTTCTTTTTGGATTTTTAAAGGATGCTATGGAATGCAAGTAAGACTAAAGGCTTGTGAATGCAAGTGGTGTGACACTAAATGGAGATGTCAAATGATATGCAATAAATGATCCTAAGATGTACTTAGTAGTGAGAGATCTAAAGAGGACAAACTTAGGCAAACAAAGTATTTGCAATGATTCAATTTTGGAAGACCAATGGACCATAGAAGGACTATAAATAAGACAAAGTGAAGTTTCCACACTAGACTATTGAGTGGGAAATAATTCACAAAAATATTGACAAAGTGACAAAGGTAATTGGGTCAAATGATAACCTACTATTGAATGCAAAGTTTGGACAATGAATGGTAAGAGTCAACTCCTAAAATCTGCAAAAGTGAGTATCTAAGGAGATGGTGAAGCTATCAATGCAATCCAATGGACTAGAAAAGGAGCCCTATTGTGATCCTAAATGGTACCTAAAATGCAATGTTTGAGGACAATTGAGCAATTCAGAGTCTGGTTTGAACTCTAACAGTGAAGGAAGACTTGATTTTAATTGAAGACAAGTTGTGGACTTTCTGTTTTTAACAGTGGGAAATTGTTTGTAGTGTTTAGCAAATGCATCACAAGCAAATGTGGTACGATAGAGCAAATGTGGCTCACTGAATCAAATGCAGTTCAGAAAGTGTCATTTGTGACACAGTTTGGCGAATGTGGGTTGATGTTTATCAAATGTGGCACAAGTTACCGAATGAAGTTTAATGATTGCAAATGCGGCTCAAAATGACTCAAATGTGGCCCATCAGAGCGAATGTGGCACAATATTTGCCGATTGCAGTGCATCAGAGCTATTGCATCGTAATGGACAATTTTTTGGAAAATCGAACACAGTTTTGCAGTTTTGACAAGTTTTTTGGTTCAGATTTGTTATTTTCAATTTGTTGAAGTCTTTTTAAAAATAGTTGGCAAACACAAAAAATTAAAATAATAAGTTTATGTTCAAGTAGACTCACTCTTAATAGTCAAAAGTTCATTGTAACAATCATAGCCCACAACTTAAAATCACATCGACTCACACAGCCATGTCACCCCCTAAAGGGTGCTCGTGTTTCTGTCTTTTCTAGGTGCGTACTCAAGGTGATGGAAGTGTATACTGAATCCCCTCAACAAACAGTCTGTGGTGATTATATGGTGAGTGTCTTGGGGGGAGATTCTTCCCTCCCCTTGCACTATGATTGAAATAATGTCTGGCTATTGACACGGTTGGCTTCTACACTATGGTTCTTAGTCAAGGTTTCTATTCAGCATGAAAAATGATAAACTCCTTGAGGAGACCTCCCAACCTTTAGAACAAAGGTTTTGGGGATGGTTATCTTGCACACTACCGTTGAATATGGGTTTCCCCAAAATTCACTTTTAATTATAGTGGGTTGGAAAACCTGGCTTTGGTTGTTCCCACTTAGATCATTCCTATAGGGTGAGTACTTTTTCCCACTATGGCAGGACTTCTAAAGGATTTAATAAAAGCATAGAGTGCATAAACATAAAATGTGTAAGTCTGGTTTTTTGATCACCTAGTAAAGGGGAGAGCATATACCTATTACCTAGCAAACACAACAAAAATATGTTCAATTTTTAAGCCCAAATGAAGATTATCTAAACTAAGTGAAGATATTGCTTCACAATATGCATGGGATTCATTTTTAACCAAAAATATGATGTGGTCACTATCCTAGAGTTGGTAAATTCCAAATTAAGCTGCCAATCCTAGGATTGATAAATTCAAAATTAATTGTCTATCCTAGGGTTGGTTAATTTTAATCCCAAAAAATAGAGAACTGGCCGCAGATGCGTCCGATCCAGATTACAATATTTCAAAAAAGAAATTTACCAGTCATTTGCAGCGTGGTATGGCAAATGCGGCTCGATAGATGCATTCCGTCAGATGCAGCTCGATGGTTGCGGCTTGACATCTATGGTTTGGGTTATGCTTGTCAAATGTGTTATGAAATGTTGATTGGGGCTCTGAGAATGCCGAATGCTATGTAGCAGATTAGTTGTATTGCACGCGAAGGCGAATGCAGCACAACAGAGCGTTTGTGTCACATGAGAAGGCAAATACTGCTTTTCGTACCTGTTCCTACAAAAAAATATGAGGCTGTACAAAACCTGCAAATGTGTGTTAGAATATCGGGTTCACCAATGTAATGAAGTTATTTTTTCTACAAGATAGAATCAATTGATTAGTTGTACCTGCATGTTAATAAAATCACACAATAGAATGCAAAGGAGAAAAATACTTGAAATGGAGGAAAATTGGAAAGGTCTCACCCATTTAATACTCCATGGCTTACTTCCATTGCACCTCCTCAAGCTTGCTATGATAATAATGCCCTCAGATTTGTGAGCAAATTATATGTGTCTAGCATTAACAAAGCTTTTGAAGGATTTGTAAAATAAACTAATGTGCAACTAGCAATTCAATCCTAGTATGCAAATAGTAATAAAAATCCTAAGATATGAGAATTCCTATAATAAAAATATATTAAGCAATGATCCCCTCAAAAATGAGATCAAGATTGTCATTTTATAGAAAATGCAATCTTGAACGGATGGACAAGATGAGAGATTTGAGGAATTCCCTAGAATCAAAGATCAAGATTCAATAAGGCAACTCTCAATTAGGGTTAGGGCAAAATACCCATACGGGTGAATTAATTAAATGAATTAAATCAAGACTGAATGTGACAATTGAGATGAAATTAGTAAAAATCAGAAGACAAGAGGATGCGATTCTAGAAAATCAATAATTTTAGAAATTACTTGATTTGTAGAAGAATAATTCCATTTTGAATTAAATTAATTCAAAATAGGGATTTTGTGACGTAAGAAGTAATTGATTTTTTAAATTAATTACTAAATGAAGGATCAGTTAAGTATGTGAGATATTTTTAAATGATTTTGTTATATTTAAAAATATAGAAGTGTCACATGCCATTATTAAATAATTAAAATAATTATTTAATTTAGAAGAATTAGTTATTTAATTAAATAAATTATCAAATTTATTTAATTAAGAGGATTTAGGAATTAGTGACATATTAAATCAATATATTTAATAATCAGGAGGATATTTATGATAAGGATTAATTAAATAAATGAGACTTTATTTAATTGCAAGAAGACTTTAATCATTAGTGACATTATTAAATAAATAAATAAGATTTATTTACTTAATAATTATGAAGAATGATATATTATGAATTAATTAAATAATTATAAATTATTTAATTAATAGTTGAATGCAGGTTAGAAACATAATTAAAATGTTATAATCATGTTATGACGAAAGGTGGTAGAATAGTGGTCACAAGCCTAAGTCATTTTTAGGTGTCTACAGTATGATACTATGTTTTTGGTTTCTTTGGATTTTTAAAGAATGCTATGAAATGCAAGTGAGACCAAAATGAGGCTAAAGAGTTTGTGAATGGAAATGGTGTGATACTAAAATGGAGATGCTAAATGATATGCCACTAAAGGAGCCTAAGATGTACTTACTAGTGAGGGATCTAAAGAGGGCAACTTGGGCAAACAAATTTTTTTGCAATGATTCAAGTTTGGAAAACCAATGGACCATAAAAGGACTATAAAGAGGAAAAAGTGAAGTTTCCACACTAGACTATTGAGTGGGAATTAATTCACAAATTTTTTGACAAAGTGACAAAGGTAATTGGGTCCAATGATAACCTACTATTTTATGCAAAGTTTTGACAATGAATGGTAAGAGTCAACTCCTAAAATCTGCAAAATTAATTATCTAAGGAGATGGTGAAGCTATCAATGCAATCTAATGAATTAGAAAGGGAACCCTATTATGATCCTAAAATGGTACCTAAAATGCAATGTCTAATGACAGTTGAGAAATTCAAAGTTTGATTTGAACTGTAACATTGAAGGAAGACTTGATTGAATTAAAGACAAGTTGTGGACTTTCAATTTTTGACAGTGAGAAAGTGATTTGAAGTTTTTCGCAAATGCATCGCAACAGATGTGGTATGACAGAGTGAATGCGGCTCATAGAGGCAGATGCAGTTCAGAAAGTGTCAATTGCAACACAGTTTGGCGAATGCGGGTTGGTACTGGAAATGATGGCTCTGTGTGTTTCAGTTGCAGCTCATTAGAGTGAAAAGTGGCTCAAGATGATTCAAATGCGGATCATCAGAGCAAATGCGGCCCATTATAGATAATGGGGCTCGAGATATGGCGATTGTGGTTTAACAGAGCGATTGCGTCGCAATAGGAATTTTTTTCGAAAATAGAAAACCCTTTTGTAGACTTGAAAAGTTTTTGACCAAGATTTTTGATGTTCAGTTTGTTGAGGTTTGTTTGAAAATAGTAGGCAAACACATAGAAACTAAAACATTGAGTGTATGCTCAAGGGTCAAGCATGACCATTTTTTGTTTGCATTGGTATTTGAAAAAAAAAGACACTTCAAGCAGACTCACTCTTAATAGTCAAAAGGTCATCATGACAGTCATAGCCCACAACTTAAAATTGCATTGACTCACACAACCATGTCACCCCCTAGAGGGTGCTCATTTTTTTGTCTTTTCTAGGTGCGTACTGAAGGTGATGGAAGTGGATACTGAATCGCCTAAGCAAAAAATCTATGGTGATTATATGGTGAGTGTTTTGAGGGGAGATTCTTCTCTCCCCTTGCACCGTGATTGAAACAATGTCTGGATACTGACATGGCTAGCTTCTACACTATGGTTCTTAGTCAAGGTTTCTGTTTAGCATGACAATAGATAAACTCCCTCAGGAGACATCCCAATCTTTAGAACAAAGACTTTGGAGATGGTTATCTTTCCTACTACTGTTGAATATGGGTTTCCCCAAAATTCACTTTTGATTATAGTGGGTTGGAAAACCTAGCTTTGGTTGTTCCCACTTAGGTCATTCTTGTAGGGTGAGTAATTTTTCCCACTACGGAAGGCCTTCTAAAGGATTTAAGAAAACATGAAATGCATAAATATAAAAATGGATAAGTCTGACTTTTTGACCACCCAGTAAAGGGGAGAGAATATACCTATTATCCAATCAAACACAGTAGACAAATTGTTTAGTTTTAAACCCAAATGAAAATTTTCTACTCTAAGTGAAGATATTGCTTCACAACAAGCATGGGGTTCATTTTAACCAAACAAAAATAAACAATTTGGTGACTATTCTAGGATTGATAATTTCCAAATTAAAATGTCTATCCTAGGGTTGATAAATTCCAAATTATTATGTATGTGGTTTTATAGTTTTATTAAACATAGGTTTCTCATCAAAAATCAAGCTCCTTGTTTTGCACATGTGGAAAAATAGTAGATTATCAAAATAAAATTTAAAAAAATATGTTTAGGTTGGGTATTGATGTCCTTGATCCATTAATTTTTTTTAAAAAATTTTGATACATACAAACAATGTTATGTTGTATACAGTCCGCCTATGTTTCAATTATAATTGGTTTGACTTCAAAAATTTATTAAGGAAAAAATATTTCATAAAACACTATGAAACTAAATTAAAGTTCTATATATCATAGTTACAAATCTATATTCGAAAAAAATAGAATTTTATCCTTGATACAAAAAAAGTTATGTTGTATATGGTGAGTGTCACTCCTTAAAAATGCTATTTTAAAAAAAAGGCTAGTTTTTGAAGGAGATGGAAAAAGAAGTGCAATTTTGTTCCAAAAAAAATGAAGAAAATATATTTAGAATCTATAGGCAAAACATCACAAATCACTAGTTTGCATTATCTTCAAATTCCTCACGATTTAGCCACTATAGGAGCCCAAAAGTGAAGATTTAGTTAAAAAAAATCAGTTTAGTGTCCAGTTTGCCAAAAATTGTAAACCAATATTGTGGGATCACCCCATGACCTCCAACTCCTTTATCATGACCTTTTCTTCAGATAATGTTAGAGAAAATTCTAATGTGATGTCTTCATCAAAACCATTCAGCTTCAGGAAATAGTCTATCCATCTGTAGTTTCTAAACTCGGTCAGGCAAGGTGAATCCTATAGTAATACATCATAAACAATGAGCTCATTTTGAATTAACCCACCTCCCATTGTCTACAATCAAACAGTCACTCTACAAATTTTTTCCTTCCTACAATCTTCATCTAAAAGCCAAAATTCTCCTTCCTACAATGTTGCCAAATTTATGATGCTCGTATTTACTAAATTTTACCTTTTGGCTTAAGATTATGATAGGAGAAAATAAAGGTAGTAAAGGAGTAATAAATGTAGGCTATGATTAAGGAAAATGGCAGCAGTTGATGTCCTTTCACACATATGAGTAGTCATCTCACTCATAATTCAAATCGGCTCACTAACTTAAATTTTATTGACATGAACCAATACGGATAGACACATGGACATGGTATTTGCACTTTTCCCCTAGCCTAAATTTGCACATGTCCTCACATGCAAGGTGGAATGACAATTTGATAGGGGCATGGAATAATTACATGTTATGGCAAACATCCATATTAATTTACAAAAATTAAATAAATGCACTAAAAGACAATTAAGATATAAGAATTGATGTGCACGTACCTCAATTCATGGAAGTCTTATTGCAAAGATTATGGAGAAAGTATCGGTCACTTTTCAAGAAATCAATCGAGCAATTAATGAAAGTGGGACAGAATGAGGTGGAATGGAATGAAGTGAAATGAAATGAAGTGAAATGATGATGGCATGATGGAAGAGAGAAAAAGGTGAAATAGACGGGTAGATGGGTGAAGAAGTGGACCCCCACAGAAGTGGAATTATTTATTATGACAAGCTACATACCTTAGCTAGCTAGAAGGAGGGACACTAGGTCCACTTCTTTTAGCTAGAGGAAGTTTTGGTGTTGCATGCTAAGTGAATTGTTGTAGGAAATCCTCCTTAGAAGTTTGCTTGTGATACAATGTCAGGCGATGACCATTCACCAGCAACTTAAATCTCACATGGTGAATGGTAGTGAGTTGAACAACTCCATTGAAAAAAAAATCAGCAACCTCATATGGTCCTAGCCACCTTTTCTACAATTTTTCTGCATTGGCTTGATACATTGAGTCATAGAGCAGTGCCCAGTCACTTGGCTAGAATTTCTTATCTTTGATGAATTTGTCATGCCATTTTACTCTTTGATTCTACACTGCCTTTGTGTGATGCAAAGTTTCCTTCCTCATCTCATCCAAAGCATTCAGCTACGTGATTATGTTCCTTTGTGCCTCAGAGATATCCATCCCCAAGTCTACTGCAGTACTAAGAGTCTTATGCTCAAATTCAATGGGCATCATAGTTGTCTTTCCATATAGTGGCTCAAATGGGGTGAATCATGTAGTTGCTTTCTAGGTAGTTCTATAGGCCCAAACAACTTCTAGTAGTCCACTTTCTCAATCCTTTCTATGGATAGGCACTGTTTTGGTCAAAATGGCTTCAATTTCTTTGTTGTTCACCTCAAATTGGCCATTGGTCTGAGGGTGATAAGGAGTACATTTCCAGTGCCTAATGTTGTACTCCTTGACTAGTTTTGTAACAAGGGTTGAAGTGAATTGAGCCCCTTGAGCAATCACTGTCTCTCTTGGAACCCCATACTGTGTGAAAATTTCCTCATAATTTTTTTTTGCAACCTTATTGTCTCTCCCATGCTTCATGGCCTTAACTTCTACCCACTTGGTTACATAATTAGTGCATACCAAGATATAAGATTTACCTTTTGATGGAGGATCAATGGGTCCTAAAAATTCTAGTCCCCACTTATCAAATTGATGGAAGAGCATCCTTGGTTCTTTGCAATCCTGCATCAACAAAAAATATTTTCATTTCAATTTTGTTCTTGTTCAGTTCAAGTTGGAAGATTCAGTATTTCATCATATTTTCTCACCAGACCCTGTGGATATATGTTTTCATCATGGACATGTTCATTTTCTGGAAAGTTATCACTTTTGGATTAAGTGACAGTTTCTAGAACAAAGCACCGAAGTAGTTTTGAGCCTAATGGCTAATTTGATCTCTTATGGATCCTTCCTATAACTTGCAGATCCTCGCGTTGTGTTTTGAATTGTTCTGTGGAGTGTCCCCGACCTTAATTTAGGATGACACTTCATCATATGCACCTGTTGAGGAGAAATTCAAATTGAAGGCTTACCTATTTCATGCATGTTACATTTCCTTCATCGGAGATTGTAATGGTGTTTGGCCGACGCAAATGATTCTAGATCTTAGGTGTGATTTAAATCATTGTAATAGATCATTTGGATAGCAAGTAGAATGAATATTTGATTTGATATGTAAGATTTGAGCTCACAATAAGGAGCGTATATGACTATTGTGTTTCGAGCATGTTTTGTTAGGCCTATGAGTCCAATTTTTGAACCTAGATGATGTTGACTGATTGTAACTAAAATTTTTGATACTAAGAAAGTTTGAATCCATTTTTCTCCAGATTTCAAGTGTCTTTTGTTGTGTAACTCTTGTTTCATGATCCAAAATGTTCTCTTTGAGGACCCTCCTATCATTATTGCACCAAATTGGTATCAGAGTTAGATTCGCTCTGTGAGAGATTGTTAGAGTTTGCAAAGTCTTGTTGAATATTTTTTGTGGGGTGGTAGACTAAGGATCCAACTTGCAGCTATAGAGGACTTGTGTAAAGATGTCAGGAAGAAGAAATGGTAGAGGAAATAGAGTGCACAAAAATACAAACCTATCTATAATGGAGATGTTGAGAGGAATTGTTGCTAGATAAGAAGTAGTCAAAATGACCCAGAGGAGAGGTCGACCAGTTGATGATGTGAGTGCTGAAGAGGTAGAAGAATAGGAAGAAGGGGAAAGAGAAAAAAAACCTACCCTTGATCAGGTAGAAGAGAGATTCATAAGATCCCTAACCAAAGTAAATACTAAACCACATTTCAACCCACTGGATTATAGTGGTAAGTTGGATTCAGATGAATTGCTTGATTGGATAATGGAGATGACAAGCATTTTGATTTTGAAGGTACCACTGAAGACAAGAAGGTGAGTTTTTCTTGTACAAAGTTGAAAGGACATGTATCCCTTTGGTGGGAAAATTTGTAGAAAGATAGGAAAAGAAGAGGAAAGTAGAAGATAAAATCATGGGATTGGATGGTGAATAAGTTAAAGACAAAGTTTATGCCTACAGACTATCAAATAATTTTGTTTCAAAAGTTGTAGAATTTGAAGGAGAATGATTCAAGTGTGACAGAGTATACTGAGGAGTTCTACAAGTTGAATATTAGATCTAGACAATTGGAGGATGAGACCGAGCATGTAGCCAAATATGTGAATGGTTGAAGCCATCTATACAAGATGAGATCAGCTTGATCAAGTTAATGAGTGTTGAGGAGGCATATCAATGTTCTCTAAAAGTAGAAGAGAAGCTAAATAAAAGACATGAGCAGAGAAAGAGAGGAATAGGTAGAAGATTTCAAAGAGGAAGAATATTTAATGGAGGAGGAAGAGGCTCTTCTTTAGATCAAAATAAAGATAAGAAATTCAGTAAGAATGATAATCCATATCATAGAGATGATGGAAACTCTTACCAAAGAAGAGGATATTGTGGCTACCAGAATGAGGGTTATAGAGACGGTGATAGAGGATAGGAGAAAAGAGTATTCAGGAGAACCTTTTCAAAGTGTGGTGGAGAAGGACATAGAGCATTTCAATGTAATCAAGGAGAGATAGGTAGAAAGACAAAGAATACTAGAAGACCAACCTTTGCTGAGGAGGATCATGTCGAATCATCTAATAAACTGGAAGAGGGAGAAGTGTTGGTGAAAAAAAGAGTATTGTGTCAAAGTGATATGGAGCAGGAACCGTTGTTGAGAAATAATTTATTTTGAACCAAATGCAAGGTAGCTGGTAAATGTTCTAGAGTGATTATCGATAGTGGAAGCTCCAATAACCTAGTTTCTGAAGAAATGATGACCAAATTAAAGCTAGAAATATTGAAACACCCAAAGCCCTATCACATAGCATGGATTCAACATGAGCATAAGATACTGGTAAATGAACAATGTTTGGTGAAATTGAAGATAAGAAATTATCATGATGTAGTTTTATGTGATATCATTCCTATGGATGTATGCCATGTTTTGTTGGGAAGGCCTTGGTATTAAGATAGACAAGCTATTAATGATGGAAAGAAGAACACCTATACCATTGTTGCTAATGGTATGAAGTAGACTTTTCTGCCCTTGGAGAATGTTCCTAAAATTGAGGTTTGCACAAGTGCTAGAATTTGTTTAGTTGATGGAAGGAGATTTCAAGATGGACTAAGACATGATAACATGTGTTATTCCTTGGTTCCTAAGAAGGTTGAAGACTTGAAATATGTATAATAACAACCAAAGGAGATAAAGGAGCTGCTAGAAGAATATGAAGCTATCATTTTGGATAATATACTTGATGGATTGCCAACTGTGAGGAGTATTAGTCATTGCATGGATTTGATTCCTAGAGCTAGTTTCCCTAATAAAGAAACACACCAGATGACACCAATAGAGAATGAAGAGTTGAATAGACAAGTGCAAGAGTTTTTGAGGAAGGGTTTGATCAAATAAATCTTAAGTCCTTGTGGAGTACCTACTATGCTAACACCTAAGAAGGATGGTGAATGGAGGATGTGTACAAACTAGAGCCATAAAAAAATCAGAGTGAAATATAGATTTCCTTTGCCCCGGATGGATGAAACTATGGATTGATTTTATGGAACTAAATACTTTACAAAGATATATTTGTAGAGTGGATATCGGCATATCAGAATCAGAGAAGGGGATGAGTGGAAGACAACATTCAAGACAAATGAAGGATTGTATGAGTGATCTCTGATGCCTTTTCGACTAAAAATGCACCAAGTACTTTCATGAGGCTAATGAATGAGGTATTGAAGAAATTCTTGTGTAAGTTTGTGATTGTCTATTTGGATGACATCATGATTTTTAGTAAGACTAGAGAAGAACATTTGTTGCATATAAGACAAGTTTTGCAGAGGTTGATAGAAGAGCAGTTATTGATAAACATTAAGAAATGTAGTTTCATTAAGGAAGAATTTGTATATTTGGGATTTGTGATATATGCTGATGGATTGAAGATAGATCCTTAGGAAGGTAAGAGCAATTGTTGAATTGACTACACCAGAAAGCATTGGATATGTAAGATCATTTTATGGATTGGCTAGTTTCTACCGAAATTTCATTAATAATTTCAGTTCTATTTGCAATCCTATGACATAAACAATGAGAGGAGATAATAAATATTTTAGGTGGACATCTAGAGTAGACCAGAGTTTTCAATTGTTTAAATAGAAGGTGATTGAGCAGCATGTGTTGGATTTACTAGAAATTAATAAGGTATTTCAAGTAGACTGTGATGCAATTGGAAATATAATTGGAGCAATATTAAGTCAAGAATGGAAGACCAGTAGCTTATTTCAGTGATAAATTGAATGATGCTAGGAAAAGGTATTCAGTGTATGACTAGGATTTTTATGCCATAGTTCAAGCCTTGAATAATTGGAGACATTACTTGTTGCCTAAGGAGTTTGTATTGTATACAAATCATGAGGCATTGCAGTATTTGAATAGTCAAGGTAAGTTGAATCAAAGACACATGAGATAGGTAGAATTATTGTAAAATACTTTTGTTTTGAAATATAGGAATGGAAAGTCGAATAGAGTCACTGATGCTTTGAGTAGGAGAAGGAATTTATAGGTAGAAATAAGAGTGGAGGTATTAGGATTTGATGAATTGAATAACTTGTATGAGGAAGACCTAGATTTTGTAGAACCTTGGAGAGATTGTAAAGAACCAGTCTTGGAGGATAGGAGTCAGTGGTTGGATTATTTAATTCACGAGTATATGTTGTTCAGAGGGAATGAATTGTGTATACCCTAGATTTCAATGAGGAATAGTTTGGTGAAAGAAAAAAATAGTGGAGGATTGGCAAGACACTTTGGAATTTATATGACAATAGCATTGGTAAGTGAGAATTAATTTTGGCCAAAAAATCATAAGTATGTTAGGAAATCTATGCAAAGTTGTAGAGTTTTTTAAACTGCAAAAGGGAGTATTAGAATGTTGGATTGTATAAGCCTTTGACATTTCTAGAGAGACCTTGGGAGGATATCAACATGGATTTCATACTTGGTTTTCCAAAGACACAAAGAGGTAATGATTCTATATTTGTGGTGGTGGATAGATTTTCTAAAATGACACATTTCATACCTTGTAAGAAGACAACAAATGTATTACATGCAAAGGACTTATTTTTCAAGGAATTAGTCATATTGCATGGATTACCTAGGAGTATTGTTTTAGACAAAGATACAATGTTTGTTGGTTAATTTTGGAGGACACTTTGGAAGAAGTTAAAGATAGATTTAAAGTTCGGTTCTACTTTTCACCCACAGATTGATGGACAGACAAAGGTAGTAAATAGGAGTTCGGGGAATTTACTGAGATGTTTGGTTTGGGAGAAGATCGAGAGTTGGGATTTATTCCTTGCACAGGCAGAGTTTTCTTACAATAATTCAATGAATAGGAGTATCAAAAAGACACCTTTTGAGATTGTTACTAGAGTTCATCCTAGATGTATATCAGAGTTGTAGGACATTAGTAAGGAAGATGAAAGGAGTTCAAAAGTAGAGGAATTTTTAGAACATATGAAGAAAGTGCATACTCAAGTAAAATAACAATTAGAAGACATGAACCAGAAGTATAAGGAATGAGCAGATGAAAAGAGGAGACAAAAGGAGTTTAAAGTTGGAGATGAAGTTATGGTTTATTTGAGGAAGTAAAGATATCTAGCTGGCACATACAATAAGCTCAAAATGAGGAATTTTGGACCCTATAAGATTTTGAAGAAATTTGATTCAGGAAATGCATATGAAGTAGAGTTACTGGATGATGTGGGTGTATCACCTATATTCACCATTGTAGATCTACATCAGTACCATGAATCAGAATTCAGGGAAGATCGTAAAGAAAAATTGGAGAAACAGTTTCCTAAACAAAAATCGAATGAGATAGAAGAGTTTTTGGATATCAGAGGTGGGAGGACAATGCGTGGAAGATAGTACAAATAATATATTGTAAAGTGGAAGGGATGACTAGTGGATGATTCTTCTTGGATTTCTCAAATTGAGGTAGATCGTATTGGTTTTCCTTTAGCTTCAGCAAAGTGAGTGACTCACTTTTTCAAATAACCTTGGATGTTTGATGCAGGAGCATCCTTGGTTATTTGCAATCCTGCATCAACCAAAAATATTTTCATTTTAGTTTTGTTCTTATTTAGTTCAAGTTGGCAGATTTAGTATTTCATCATATTTTCTCACTAGACCTTGTGGATCTATGTTATCATCATGGACATGTTTACTTTCCTTATTCTAATATTTTAGCATGATTGGATTTGTTTTTCAGTAAGTTATCACTTTCAAATTAAGTTATAGTTTCTAAAACATAGCACCAAAGCAATTTTGAGCCTAACGAATAATTTGATCTCTTGTGGATCCTTCCCATAACTTGTGGATCCTCACGTTATGTTTGAAATTGTTTTGTGGAGTGTCCTCAACCTTAATTTAGGTCCACACTTTATCATATGCACCTACTGAGGAGAAATTCAAATTGAAGGCCGACCTATTTCATGCACGTTAATTTTCCTTCATCAAAGATTATAATGATCTTTGGCTGATGCAGATGATTCTAGATCTCGGGTGTGATATAAATCATTGTAATAAATCATTAGGATAGCAAGTAGAATGAATATTGGATATGATATGTAATATTTCAGCTCACAATAAGGAGCATATAGGACTATTGTGTTTTGAGCATGTTTTTTCAGGACTGTGAGCCCAATCTATGAACTTGGATGTTGTCATCCGATTGTAATTGAAATTTTTGATAATAAGAATGTTTGAATCTGCATTTGCCTCCATATTTTGAGTGTCTTATGTTGTGTAACTCTTGTTGCATGGTTCAAAATATTCTCTTTGAGGACCCTCCTTCCATGACTGCACCAAAAATGGAGTGATTAATACATGGGGGTAAAGTGGCATCTCATCAGATTTGGTTGGTCATCCAATTCTCTTTCCTATCTCACACTTCCTTCTATATCTCTTTGCATCCTTGTGGAGTGTGGGCCAGTAATATCCTATGTTCAAAATCTTTATTTTTGTCCTCTTGGATGCAAAATTTCATGTCTCATCTTCCCTCACACATCTCCTCATGACATGGTATTGTCTAGTGTAAAATAAGAATCCTTTAGTCCATGAGAAATGACAATATTTTTCAATGAGCACCCTCTTTTGTTTTGGAGAGAATTGAGGAGGAACTCTCCCTATGACTAGGTAATTAGCTATGTTAGCATACCAGGGTTTCCGTACACTGATGGAATATAAATGCTCATCAGGGAAGGGTTCATCTACAACTTTATTGTCCTCTGATGTAGTCAGTCTTGAAAGAAAATATGCAATAGCATTGGCCTTCCTTGGTTTATCCATAATGGTCATGTCAAACTCTTGCATCCATAATAACCATCTTTCTAGCCTACCTAAGATCATGGGTTTATTCATCAGGTATCTAATGGATGCATGATCGATGTGAAAAAAGATGTAGTAGCCAATTATGTAGTGCTTAACTCTTGTTTAGGGCATAGATCACTATCACCATTTCTTTTTCTATCATTATATAGTTGAATTAAGCTCCCTACAAATTTTTGTTGACAAAATAAATAACATTTTCAATAGCTCCTTCTTTCTTTCCTAAGACTGATCCTATGGCATAGTCTGATGCATTTGTATGGATTTGAAAATTAACCTCCCAATTAGGACCCTTGAGCATAGTAGCATGAGTTAAAGTTGTTTTCAAATCACAAAATGCCTTGTCACATTTTTATGTCCATTAGAATTCAACATCTTTATTTAGGAGATTATACAATGGTGCTACCATTTTGTTGAAGTCTTTGATGAACCTGCTATAATAACCTGCATTTCCTAAGAAAATACTAAAATCTTTGTTTTGCAGGGATAGGCAAATTGGTGACCACCTCAATCTTTGCAAGATCTACTTGAATTCCTTTGTGAGAGATGTAGTGGCCAAGAACTACACCTTCCTGCATCATCATGAAGCACTTTTCACTATTCAAAGATATATTGTGGTCTTCACATCTCTATAGAACTCTCCTAAGATTTTACAATGCTTCATTGAAATCAAGACCATAAGTAGGGAAGTCATCCATATAGATTTCCATGCAATCAAGAGAGATATCTGAAAATATGGTAATGACCACCCTTTGAAAATTTGCAGGAGAATTGCATAAGCCAAATGGAAGTACTGAGTAGGAATAGGTCAGCCATGGATAGGTAAAGGTGGTCTTCTCTTGGTCCTCTGGTGCAATTTCGATCTGGTTATAACTGTTGAATCCATCTAGGAAAGAAAAGTATTGATTTCTTGCAAGTGAGTCCAAAACATTATCTATGAAAGGTAAGGCGAAATGGTCCTTTTTGGTGGCAACATTAAGTTCCCTATAATCAACAAAAATTCACTACTTCCCTCCTTTTTTAGGCATAATCACCAACGGGGACACCCATTGGATATCTGAGATGGGCTAGATAAATCCTGCATCTAGCAATTTGTAGTTCCCCTTTTACTATTTCCCTCAATGTAGGGTTAATTCTTCTTTATGGCTGCCTCACTAGTGTACAATCATTTCTTATGTATATCCTATGAGTGCAAAGATTAGGGTCCAATCCCTTCATATCACGATAATCCCACACAAATGCACACTAGTCAGCCCTTAGTAAGTTTTTCAATGATAATTTATGTTCTTCACTCATTTTGTTGTTAACATTTAGATATTTTCCTTCTGACACCTACACTTGTGTAGTTAACTCTACCATAGCTACTTCACTAATAAATGGTACCTTGAGTTCGAATGGAAACAATATATGAGACATACCTGTTGCTACCAGAAATTTGACTGTAGGAAGAGCGTCTGTAGGATGACTGATTGCATGAAGAATGGGTAGGAGTGTTTTCATTATTTAAGGAGAATTAGAGGCATGAGAGGATGATGCTTCCCCAATCTCATATTAGTTCTAAATTATGCTATACAACACGCCATCCTCATCTTGAAGCTACATGAAAGGAATTTTGTTGAACAGACCATAAGTTGTTCCACATAATCAATTTCCTTTGCCTCTTGACCAAGATGTGGCCATACAAGATCATTCTTATCATGGGAGGACTGAGCAGGAGGGTAGAGAACAAGATTTTTGGTGCTCTTTCTATCAGAAATGGTCATGTCTCTTGTCCAACATCCAATATAGGAATTTTTTGTTGCTAACCATGGCCTTCCAAGAATAATGGGGTACCCGCCTAGTGTGGCTTTAGGAGAAAGAATCATAAAATCTGTTGGGTACTCCCAAGAGTCTATAATTACAACAATATCCTCTACTATCCCATCAGGCTTAACAATAGAACTATCAACAAGTTGCAGGATAGTAGGAGTAGGTCTCATGCTTGTAACATTTATTTTTTGTAGGATGTCCTTAGTCATTACATTTATTTCTACTCCTAAATCAATCAGAGCATTCTTTATCTAGATCCCATTTATAACAACTCCTAGCATAGGACTCCCTGGGTCATTATATTTGGGAATAGTCACTTTCCCAAGCATGATGTTAGCCAACTATCCCACCACATGAACTATAGTGGGGTCTTTCTTCTTCCTGCTTGGCTTCTTAAGGCATGTTTCCTTGATTACCTTGCCATATAAGGGAACATATTTTATGGACTGGAATAGATGTATTTGGGCACATATATTTTTCAACTAATCTAGAATGTCAAAATTTGTGTCTTCCTTTTGTTTCATAGTTTCCAACCTCTAGGGAAATGGTGGTTCCGGTTCAGTCTACTTGACTGGGATTGGTTTAAGGTTTTTAGGTGCACTTGGCCGAATAAGGATATACATAGGCTCTCCTTCCTCCACAAGAATCTCAGTGATGATAGGTGTGGAAGGTGTTGTCAATTTAGTTCTTGAACACAAGAAGATGTTACTTACACTCACAAAATATGCATGAAATTGATTTGGATCAGCATAGTACATCATTTGTTGTTGTGGTTTATTATTTGGGTTAGGTGTGGGTTGGGTTGGTAGGTGATTAGGTTTAGGTTCATTTGAATTTGAACTAGTAGGAGGAGAAATTATAGCAGGAAGGTGGTTGCATATAATTGGTTGTTGAGTTTGGCCATTGTTGTCCTCCCCTCCATTGAGATGTTTGCTGCCAATTTCCTAGAGGTGGCTACCAATTTCCTTCAAACTGTTGTCAATTCCCTTGAGCTTTCTGCCATTGAGGTGGAGAGTTTTGGTGGTTAGGAAAGACATTTAGGGGGTTATTCCAAGGCTATGCTAGATATCTTCCATAAGTGTATGGATATGGGGGCTGTCATTGGATACTAGATGAATAAGAATTGAAATATGGCCCAACAAAAGATAGTGGATTTGGTGGCATGCCTTGTCTTGGGGCCCATGGCCTCCTTTGTGCAACAAATTAGACTTGATCTTCTTCACCCTAGATTGGATTGAACTGAGGCATCATCTTCTTGGTGTCAATATTAGTTATCATCTTGCATCTGTAGTCCTTTTATCTACAATGAGGGCTATATTCTGCAAATATTGCATCTTGCTCCTCTTCTTTCTTCTTGGCCCAAAGTGTATCCAACTGAGTAGCTATATTTTTTATGATATCTTGCTTTAAGTCTTCTAGTAAGTGAGTAATATCCATCCTTGAAACTCCACTAGTAGATGACTTACCCCTGGAAGATTGGTAAGCTCCCCCTTCTTTGAAGCTTCCTTAAAATAGTTTTGACATATCTTCTTGATGTCCTCCCAAGGAACTTGGGTGATATCTCCTTTTCCCATCAAGTCCAAGGCATTTTTTCAATGGTCATTAATTCCTCTTAACAAAAGAAGCTTATTTGATTCTTCATTGATGTATGGTGTGGAGATTTCTATAAGCAAAATAGAAACCTTGAAATATAATCTTCCAGGCTCTTATCCTTCTTTTTGTACATCCTAAAAATGTCACCTTCTCTCATGTCACTACCCCTACAATACTCCTTGTATTTCTCAAGGAACTTTGTCTTCATGTCCTTTCAAGTTTCCACATTATCTCTACCTAAGCTGATGAGCCATCTTAATGCAACTTCTTTCAAGGTGGCAAGGAATAGCTTAAGCCTATGGGCATTAGTGGTATAGTTATAACTCTTGTAGAGTATATCAAATTAGAACAAAAATGTATCAGGACCTTCTATGACAAGTCCATATAACTTAGGAAGGACTGAAGAAAGGATATTTTTGAGGTTTTCTACTTCATTCTTATGAGCAATGGGGAAAGGAAAAGCTGGATGGTTAGGTATGTTTCTATTTGCATCACCCATGCCTACTTGATGAAGTTCCAAAAAAAGGGGGTTCTTAATTAGATTCTGATCTTTAGAGGAAGCTTTAGAACTAGTTAGATCTAGAAATGTATCAGTGAAGAGGTGTGTCTCTTCTTCTTCATCATCTATGGGTAGGTTCTGATACTCAATTATTTGGAATAGATCAATATTGTTAGGACGGAATCTCCCATGAGCATCTCTTCTCCTTTGTCTATGCATACAATATCAACTCACTATCAACCAGCTAACATAAAAATTTGGTAAAAGAATAGGAGGTAATTACTTTCCTTAAATGAGGGGTATACTAAGAAAAAATTCTAGAAACACTATAGCAATAAAAACTATCAATGACTCTGAAGAACACCCTAGTTTGACACCATCCCCAAAAATGATGCCAAAAATGTCAGCCTCCTATAATGATTCAACAACTACGCCTTCACAAATGTGATTAAGAGATTATACATCTAACTCAAATATCTATTTCAATCATCATGAAGGTGCATTTAAATTTTCAACCCAGGGACGTAAACATAAAATGGGTCAGCATTGTATAACATGCGCTAGGAATCCAAAGTAGCCATATTCATCTTACAGCTAAGAAAGATGCAGTGCTGAAATTAAATTGATTGTAAGGAAATAACATAAGTGTTGAGCATCAACCAATAACTATACTAAGCTGAAATGCATGACAAAAATGAAAATTTGAGTAAGAAAAAAGGAAACTACTATGTCTGCTTTGGCTACACGAATAGTCACATAATGGAATTCTAGTGGTTGTGGGAATAGATAGTGCCACATTCTTAACTAATTACTGAACAAAAAACAAATAAACTAAACTAAGGTATGGGATGTAATACTCACCAAGTAGATCCACTTGGATGAGTATCCCTTAAAACTAATGTAAACTCAGATGCACAAACTTATAACTTCATTTCATTCATTGAAAAACATGAGTATAATCAAGCAACATGATTGTATTACTGAATAACTTAAGAGTGTGAGTACATCATTAGATTGAGAAAATTCTGATTAAACCCTCAGAAGGAGCATCTGAGTCTTATTTATAGAAGCTACCACTAAAACATAGCAAGGCAGTTAACTCCAATAGATTTAGAGGATGCCACATTAGCAAAAACACAAAAAGTGGAGAGGCGGTTACACACACACATAATCTATCAGACATGTTTTCCTTAACATGAATCTGGCACAATAGTAAGGCTTGCATTTGATCAACAGATAATTAAGATCATTTCAAGGTGGTTACAGTTTGATTTGAATGAGGAATGTTTTCACCGTCAAGAGTCTTCCCTCCATTAAATGACCACCTTGTTGAACGGTATGGAAAATGTGCAATTGGAAGAATCTTCCTAAGTTGTAGGCCTCTATTTATATTTGCATGACAATATTAGTACACACATCAACTACATATATGTAACTATATCAAAGTGGCATTCATTAATCACATGCAAAATTAACACATATAGTTCATATAGCATGTCAATATCATTAAAAGTAATGAAAATAAGTTCATGTCCAAAGTCTATGGTTTTTAGGAAATATCATAAAAAATCAACATCCAAGCATCAAAGTCTATGAAAACTACAAAAAATGGATTAAAAACTATATCAATAATTAGACCAAAAAGTAGACTCATCAAGTAGAAGATTGAGGCTATAGGGTTGCTGGATTAGGGTTGAGGGTCCAATGTATAGGGTAGAGGGTATAGGGGTTGAGTGATTAGGGTTTAAGGGTTGAGGGTTGATGGATTAAGGTTCAAGAAGGTTGAGGGATTAGGGTAGAGAGTTTACTATGTGGGTTTAAGAGTTGAGGGATTAGGGTTGAGAGTGGATGGTATGGGGTTGAAGGTAGAGGGTTGAGGGTACAAGGTTGGGAGATTAGGGTTTAGGGTCCAATGTATAGGGTAGAGGGAATAGGGGTTGAGGGATTAGGTTTTAAGGTTTGAGAGTTGAGGGTTGAGGGATTAAGGGTTGATGGTAGAGAGTATTGGGCTGAGGTTATAGGGTAGAAGGTTTAAGGTTTAAGGGTTTAGGGTTGAGGGTAGAGGGTTTAGGGTATAGGTTTGAGAGTATATAGTTGAAGGATTAGGTTGAGGGTCTAATGTAAAGGGTAGAGGGTATAGGGGTTAAGAGTTTAGGCTTTAAGGATTGAGGTTTTGAGGAATTAATGGTTAAGGGTTGAGAATTGAGGGTTTTAGGGTTTAAATTATAGGGTAGAGGGTAGAGGGTTTAAGGTTTTAGGGTTTGAGGGTTGAGGGTTGAGGGTTGAGGGTTTAAGGTTGAGGCTAGAGGATTGAGGGCAGAGGGCTGAGGGATTAGGCTGAGGGTCCAATGCATAGGGTAGATGGTATAGGGGCAAGGGATTAGGATTTAAGGGTTGAGGCTTGATGGTAGAGGGTTGAGGGTTTAAGGGTTTAGGGATTAGGGATTAGGGTAGAGAGTTTTGTTTGATTTAAGGGTTGAGGGATTAGGGTAGAGGGTATTGGGTTGAGTGTAGAGGGTAGAGGGTAGAGGGTTTAAGGGTCTAGGGTTTAAGGGTTGAGGGTTGAGGGTTGAGGGTTTAGGGTTTAGGGTTTAGGGTTGAGTGTTTAAGGGTTTAAGGGTTGGGGGTTTAGCATTGAGGGATTAGAGTAGAGAGGGATGGAGGGATGGATAGATATATGGAGGGAGAATTGCGATAGAAAGAAGGAGAGAAGGGGAGGGAGGGACATACATATATGAGGGTTGAGGATCCAATGTATAGGGTAGAGGGTATAAGGTTCACAACCTGTAGGGTTGACATATTAGGGTATTGGGTTGAGAGTATAGGGTTGATGGATTAGGATTGAGGGTAGATATGGTTGAAAGATTGGGGTTGAGAGTCCAATCTATAGGGTAGATGCTATCGAGGTTGAGGTTTTAGGATTTGAGGGTTGAGGATTGAGGGATTAAGGGTTGAGGGTTGAGAATTGAGGGTTGAGGGTTTAATGTAAAGGGTATAGGGTTTAAGGGTTGAGCATGGGGGGTTTAAGGTTAAGGGTATAAGGTTGGCAGATTAGGGTTGAGGGTCCAATGTATAGGGTAGAGGGAAGAGGGTAGAGGGTTTAAGGGTTTAAGTGTTGATAATTGGGGGTTTAAGGTTGAGGGTAGAGGGATGAGGGTATAAGGTTTGGGGGATTAGGGTTGAGGGTCCAATGTATAGGGTAGAGGGTTAAAGGGTTTAGGGTTGAGGGTTTTAGGTTGAGGGTAGAGGATTGAGGGTATATGTTTGGGGGATCAAGGTTGAGGGTCCAATGTATAGGGTAGATGGTATAGGTTTTGAGGGATTAGGGTTTTAATGGTTGAGTGATTAAGGGCCAAGAGGGTTGAGGGATTAGGATAGAGAGTTTAATAAGTGGGTTTAATGGTTTAAGGGTTGAGGGTAGATGGTATATGATTGAGAGTAGAGGGTAGAGGGTAGAGGGTGTAATGGTTTAGGGTTTAAAGGTTGAGGGTTTAGGGTTTAGGGTTGAGTGTGTAAGGGTTTATAGGGTAGAGGGTACAATGTAGAGGTTTTAAGGGTTGAGGGTTTAAGGCTGAGGGTAAAGGATTGAGGGTATAGGGTACAGGGGTTGATGGATTAGGGTTTAAGGGTTGATGGATTAGGGTATAGAGTTTACTAAGTGGGTTTAAGGGTCGAGTAATTAGGGTAGAGGGTAGAGGGTATATGATTGAGGGTAGATGGTAGAGAGTTTAGGGGTTTAGGGTTTAAGGGTTGAGGGTTGAGGGTTGAGGGTTGAGGGTTGAGGGTTTAAGGTTGAGAGTAGAGGAGTGAGGGTATATGGTTGGGGATTAGGGTTGAGGGTATAGGGGTTAACGGATTAGGGTTTAAGGTTTTAAGGGTTTAAGGATTGAGGGTTGAGGGTTGAGGGATTAAGGGTCAAGAGGGTTGAGGTATTAGGGTAGGGAGTTTACTAAATGGGTTTAATGGTTTATGAGTTGAGGGATTAGGATTGAGGGTAGAGTGTATTGGGTTGAGGGTAGAGGGTAGATGGTTTAAAGGTTTAGGGTTGAGGATAGAGGGGTTATGGTATAGGTTTGAGGGTATATGGTTTAAGGACTAGGTTTGAGGGTATACATTTGAGGGTATATGGTTGAAGGATTAGGTAGAGGGTAGAGGGTTTAAGTTAGAGGGATTAAGGATTGTGGGTTGAGGGTAGAGGGTTTAATGGTTTAGGGTTGAGGGTTTAGGGTTGAGGGTAGAGGGTTCAGTGTTTACAGTAGAGGGTAGAGGGTTTAAGAATTTAAGGGTATATGGTAGAGGATTTAAGTGTTAAGGGTAGAGGGTAGAGGGTTAATGGTAGACAAGAGAGATATAGGAGGGAGTGAGTGAGTGAGTGAGAGAGAGAATTCAGGGTATATGGTTGAGGAACTATAGGGTTGATGGTTTAGTGTATTTGGTTGAGGGTAGAGGGTAGAGGGTTTAAGGGTTTAGGGTGTAAGGGTTCACAATTGATGGTTTAGGGTTGAGAGTAGAGGGTTTAGGGTTTAGGGTTTAGAGTTTAGGGTTTAGGGTTAAGTGTTTAAGGGTTTAAGGGTTGAGGGATGGATAGAGAGATGGAGGGCGAATTAAGATAGTGAGAAGGAGAGAAGAGGATAGAGTGACAAAGATCTATGAGGGTTGAGGATCCAATTTATAGGGTAAAGGGTTGAGAATTGAGGGCATAGGGTTGATAACCTATATGGTTGAGGGATTACGGTATTGGGTTGAAGGTATATGGTTAAGGGATTAGGGTTGAGGGTACATATGGTTGAAGGATTGGGGTTGGGAGTCTTATGTATCTGGTGAGTGAGTGAGAGAGACAAAATTGAGGGTATAGGGTTGAGGACCTATAAGGTTGATGGTTTAGGGTATTGGGTTTGAGGGTAGAGGGTAGAGGGTTTAGGGTGTAAGGGTTTAGGGTTGATGGTTGAGGGTTGAGGGTAGAGGGTTTAGGGTCTAGGGTAATGGTTTGAGGGTGTGTGGTTGAGGGTTTAGGGTTGAGGGTCTAATGTATAGGGTAGAGGGTATAGGGGTTGAGGGTTTAGGGATTAAGGGTTGAGGGTTGAGAATTGAGGGTTGATGGTTTAATGTATAGGGTAGAGGGTAGATATTTTAAGGGTTTAGGGTTGAAGAGTTAATGGTTGAGGGTTTAAGGTTTGAGGGTTGAGGTATAGGGTTGAGGGTGAAATTGGAAACCTAAGTTATATTTATTGAGAAAATGGGTCCAAGAAATGGGTTGTCCTAGTGATATCACTAAGAGAACCCATTTCTTTAACCCATTTTCTCAAATAGGATAAGCTAGGTTTCCAATTTCACCCACTACCTTACCAATTTGATGAAATTAGCAATGTTGTGGCCTATTGAAAAAATGGGTCTAAGATATGGGGTCTCTTGATGATTAACATCACTAGGAGATCCCATTTCTTGGACCTCTTTTTTCAAATAGGCCATGTTAGGATGCCAATTTCACCCTCTACCTTGCCAATTTAGTGAAATTGGCAATGTAGTGGAGTGTTTGAAGAAATGGGGTCACCCAGTGATTTACATCACCAGGAGATCCCATTTCTTGGCCAATTTTTCCAAAGAGACCAAGTTAGGATGCCAATTTCACTCACTAGCTTCCTAGTTCAGTGAAATTGGCAATGTAGTGGCTTGTTTGAAATAATGGGTTCAAGAAATGGGGTTTCTCGGTGATTTACATCACTTGGAGATCCCATTTCTTGGACTCATTTTTTCAAATAGGCCAAGTTAGGATGCCAATTTCACCCACTAGCTTTCCAATTCAGTGAAATTGGCAATGTAGTGGCCTATTCGAAAAGATTGTCTAATAAATGGGGTCTCTTGGTGATTTACATCACCGAGAGATCCCATTTTTTCAAACAGGACAAGTTAGGATGCCAATTTCACCCACTAGCTTGCCAATTCGGTTAAATTGGAAATGTATTGGCCTATTTGAAAAAATGGGTCCAAGAAATGGGGTATTCTAATGATTTACCTCTACCGCATAGACCCCATTTCTATGAGGCATATGTTGCCCCTATCTTCTCAATCAGTGATATACATCACCGTGAGACCCCATTTATATGAGGCATATGCTACCCCTACCTTGTCAACCCTACATCATCGTGAGGCCCTATTTCTATGAGGTATATGCTACCCCTACCTTCTCAACCCTACTGCATTGGCAAGCTAGTGAGTGAGCTAGATTTCTAATGCTCCACTACCTTGTTAATGCGGTAGTGTTGAGAAGGTAGGGGCAGTGTATGCCTCATAGAAATAGGGTCTCAAAATGTATCACTCGTTAGATTTCCAATGTGGTAGGTTTGTGATGTAGTTCAAGGAGGAAAACCTCAACACAACACAGTTCAAACCAAATCCAATAATTCTTAAATTCATAAAACCCCAACTTGACCTTATTTCATCATACCTTGAAGTTTCTCTTATAACATTGCAAACTTATAATTTTATTCACAACTTAAAAAATAAATTCCAAACCCATAAAATAATGGGAATTTCAAATATCTATTAAGGCATATTTTATCATATCTTAAAATCTCCTAGGGTCACTTTGGACCTTCAACCCCAAATCACTGTTGCTACATTGTCCCAAGGCCAAATTAGGCCACTTTTGCAAAACAAATACTATGTAACCTCCACCCCAATCATAAAACTTAATTCCTAGACCTCAACCAAACCCCAAATACATTGAATCAACAAATTCTAACAAGAGAAATGCCTACCAAGTCCACAAACCACTAAACCCTTGTTTTAGGCCTATTTAGGCTTGCATAATGAGGGTTTGTAGAAAATATATTATCAAAACCTCCAACCACTTTGTGAACACTTCAAACACATCATTTAAGGTCTACATATGCTATTTCAACCATGTCCCATCATTTAACATTGCAATTTCACCAAACTTCTATTCTTACCCACCATTTTGGCTCAAAACTTAACTGTAAACACGTAGGGCATCATTCCAAATTCTAAAAAATTGTGATCCTTCCTCTTAGAAACCACTTAAAAATATCATCCTACATCTAACCATTCCATCCCACCAATTTATTTCAAATTTCACTAGGTGGAATGGCCTAAAAACCCATTTTGTTACACCAAACCCTCTAAACAGGGTTTACAAACCCATTCGAAAAAATATTTCAATAAAAATCTTCTAACTTTATGAATTCAGCCCAAAGAAAGACCATAACTCTCTTAAGTCATTACCCCATAAGATTCAAAAAAATTTAGAGCAAAAACACTCAATATGGACCCGTATAGAGGTCTACAACAACAAATTACTAGTAAAAGGCAAGGAAAAATAATGTTTTGTTATTGTTGTAACTTTAAATATAATCATTCCAACCTTGCTTTGAGACTTTCAAGGAATTTTTAAAATTGATCCTATATTGCAATCATGGAATGCCACATTACCACATTTCTTTAAGGCATTTCATCAAAAAAATTATGTGACCTTTGTCTATGCTAGAAATACTCTTCTACAGGATGATTGTAAGTATTTTTTATGAAGCCTTGAATGACATATATTTTATTTATTTGAATGGATAGATTTTTTAGGAAATAATATTCATCTCATTACCATGATATACATAAAATTATCCACCATTCCAAATAAATGGAGAAGGAATAAACTAACAGATGAAGAGTATGAAACCAAAAAAGAAAAGGAGAGAGAATGAGTGGCAACATATCATGAAAATAAAAAAATGGATACGATTGATGAAAAAAAGCCAAGTGAATATGAACATCAACCATAAAAAAGAGAATAGGCATTGGAAGCACAAAGGGAATGAATGCGAAAGCATCATGGTAAGACAAATTCAGATACCATAGTTGGAGACACACCCTCTACTGCAAGTGAATACGAAGGGACACCATTAAGTATAAGAGAATATGGAGGGACACCATCTACCACAAGTGAATATGGAGGGACACCATCTAGCACAACTGAATATGGTTGGACACCATCCACCACATCTAAATTTTAGAGTACATCATCACTCGGGTTTGATGAAGAAGGTATGCCATCATCCCCACATGAACCTCAATGTATTTCTTCTACTCCACCCTCGATCAAAGGTATGCAATATAGCCCACCTCAATTAAATATTGATGAAATTCCTAATTAGAGATGTATGTACCTAGGATAACACCACCAAGAATTTTTTTTGGAAAGCCAAAATATTTGATTAATATTGATGAGTGTATTTTGCAGCATATGGAAGGTACGATTCCAACACGTACTTATAGAAGATATTTTGATAATATTTGGAAATCATTCCTTTAAAGGCTAAATGAGACCACAAGATGTCAACTATTTGTTGAAATGATGTGGGTTATAAAGTATAGAAGCATCATGAAGACTCTTGGGTTTAGAACATTGAATGCATCAAGTGAAAACACTATTGTGAAGAATCTAATGGATTCTTATGAGAGTGTGAGTAAGACCTCAAACTCAAAGGATATTAGTGACAACCAATGTGTCATTACATCGAATTTGGTAAGTATTCAAACAAAGAGAGCTTCTATCATTATAAAATTGAGTGAACAAATGATAATTAGTATAATTTTTTTATCAAGAGTCATTCAAAGGTGGCAAATAATTGAGGGCACAGATTCAAATTAATTATGGGCATTCTTGGGGAGACTTCCATGAAAAGATAAAAATTTTGTTGAAGCATTGAGAAAATTAATTGAAGATTATTGGAAGAATAGCACAAGGCCATCTCTGAATCAAAGGGATGTGGTAAGAAGCAGAATCAGTAGTCGAAACCGTGAGCCACATCCAAATCATTTTTTGGATATGACTCAAATTCAATTTTTTCATAAATTTCAATAGGATTACCTCAAATTAGTATTTGCAAAGATATTTTTGAAATGATTAAAACTTTTTATGTCAAGATGAATCACACATGCACTACTTGTTGTTGTATACTATATATTTAATTCACTAACCATTATGATGTTTATCATTCTATATGTTTACATTTGCATACTAATGATTTTTTACAAGATTGTGGCATAGAAGCCCCACCAACATCATGAACAAAGTTCTTATCAAAAAACTTATGTGAAATAGAGGATGGAAAAATATTCAACAAGACAACATGCTTGGATGGTTCATGCAAGTGTTGTGGTGGCTTGTAGCGTATGCTAGTATGTCAACTTATAGAAAGCGTAGATGAGGTGGGATAGAAACTATTAGAGTTCGGGAATTATAAAATAGTGGCATACATTACAAAATATGCATCTCAAGAAAAATGTGTGATTTGGTTATTCAGAAGAATCTAGTGTATCAGTTTATGTCAATGTTTCTTGAAAATATAGTGTATGAGTATGCAAGGCATACCCATAGATCCTAAGGTTGGAAAAACAATTCAAGCTATGCAAGGACACCTTTCTTGTTGGTAGCATAGTATCAGTGGTTGAATTTGTAGAGAACTACACTCTACATCCACAACGTGAGGTAGAGTCATGGTATGAGAACTCCACATAGGTTTTGATATTTGTGTACATAGCATTCATTCATGCAATTGATAGTATAGAGGACCAAAGGAAGGTATTGAGGGAGGATCACTTTTATATTAGTGATGATCACACACATTCTCCAAAGTTCGTGCAAGGTTACTTATATATTTTCTATAGTGATTTGGCTCAAAGAGGCATAGCTTATGGTCAATATATAATATGGTCGAATAACTATGTAACACAGTTCAAGAACCCACACATATTCTACTAGTTGAGAAAAATGCATTTCATTATAGGTGTTAAATATATGAGGAAATTTTGTGAGGCAAGGCATGGAAAGGGGGAGTAGGATGGTGTAGGAGCATGTGTGAAAAGAGCATTAGCATGAGAAGAGTTCAACTATAAAGACATTGCAAAGTTGATAGATGCAAAATCAATCGACAAGTGGTGTAATGTTTTGATGGGTTCAAGTAATAAAGGTACGTCTTCAGTTTGTAGATTTTTTGGTTGAAGGATGATACTAACATTGAACCATATGAGGATTACTGTACACTAATAGGATTGAGTGTGCTACACTCTTTCCTTAGCTCAGATGCAGGTTCATGGAGTATCAATACACAAAATGTGGCATGCTTTTGTTCTTCATGTACAATGTATGCCTAGAATGATTGTGAGTCAGGGGAGTGGGTTGACAAATGGTCAACAAGTTATCTTAGCCCACTTAACACATATCGCCCTCTGATGACATTCAAACTATCACAGATGGAATCATTGGTTGACTTTGACAACATATCAGATCTAGTTGAACCAAGTAATATATCTACTTGCTTAATTTTTTAAATTCCTATTGTATCTTAATTTATGTATTCACAATGTTGACTAATTTCAAGAGATTTGTTGCAAATATCAATGAAGGTCATGTTTATGCAATTATTGCAAATGAAGACAACAAAGACGGAACAAACTATTACTTGTGTCATTGTGTTGAGGCCAAAAATAAATTGGAGGCCCTAGTTATAGATGGAGAAAACATCAAATAATCTACAGGCTCAATTGTTGTTATTAGAATGTGGCTTAGAAGGTAACCACATAAGAGTGTTAAACATTGGCTATTTTAGGACTTTGAAATGCATTATAAGATTCTTCATTACTCAAATCGTGACTTTCCATCCAATATTCATTTGACCAAATATGGGGGTAGACCTTTGAACAAGACCTTGTGGAAGGTCCATGAGTCTGACCATGAGGCAATACTTGACACAATAAAGAGTAGAGAAGGCCCAGATGGTTCATTGGATTAATTTGTAAATATGCACATTAATTTTTTTGATTGCAATGCTATAATCTTCCTTTACTTTTCCTATTTGTAAGTAACGTACTAAAAATTGATTGGTGTTCCCTTCTAGAAAATGCAGATTTATGAGCCATCCAAGAGAATCTCGGCCAAAAAAGCAATGCAACATCCTTATTTTGATGATATTGACAAATATTAACTATTATTTTAAGCCATTATAAAAATGTGTGCAAAGCTTTGTGAGGGAATTTCAAGTTATTCATTTGAGGTTAACCTTATCATGAGCTCCTATGATGTAGACATTATAAGAGAATCTTGAATTTAAAGTTATTCTATTCATGAGAGGTGTTGCATGTAATAGGTATCTCAGAACTCCCGTTGAAGATGTATGACCATGAGTGACTAAGTTGAGAGACCAGCATGCCTATCCTCAATGGAAGCATCAATATTTATGCCTTGTTGTTCCTGAGCTAGAATGAAATGGTGTGGATTTGTTGTCTATAAGTGCCTTCCATCTATTTTCATTTCATTTCCATTTTGGATGCTCTTTATTTTTCTTCTTTTACTTTGCATATTTGTTTAAGTAAACTACTAAAGATTGATTGGTCTCTCCTTGCAGAAAATGCTGATTTATGAGCCATCGAAGAGAATATCTGCCAAAATAGCAATGCAACATCCTTATTTTGATGATCTTGACAAATCTCAATTTTGATTTGAAGCCATTTTAAAAGAGCACGTGAAGCTTAGCAAGGGAATATCAAGCTACTCATTTGAGGTTAACCTCATCATGAGAATCTATCATGTAGACATTATAAGAGAATCTTGAATGTAAGAGTGAAATTGTAAAATATTTGTGAGAACGGAGTACCTAAGGAATTGTGCCTATGGTGCACGGCACCTGGGCCATCATTTTGTAAAATGGCTTTAGTATGTAGTGTCTTTATGTTTAAGGTCATGTTTTTGTTTTGAAATAAGGTCTTTAAGACCATGTTGCAATGTTTTGGGTCAATTTTGGTTAGGAGGAGTCATTTTGAGTCAGTTTGGTAAAGTTGCAAATATTGTACATTTAGAGGATTGAATAACAAAGATTCACTATTTTATGTGTTTTCCTACATTGAATTTTGTTGCTACAACAACTTGTAAATTTTTGTATGGCCTCAAAGTGATTATTTGTGCATTGGAGTTTTTGAGGAGTGAACTACCTTTCATTTTCATCTTGTCTTATTTGATTTCATCAGGATTTGAGTGAGTTATAGTGTTTTGATAGCTTGCTCTACATCAATATAACTAGCATACAATCTAGCTTATTATAAAAAACTCATTTATTAAACAAAATCAACCTAACGATTATATATCAATATAAATATAGCATACATTCTATTGAAATAAACACTTGTAATGAGATTTACTCAAATATTGAAATTTATTGCCACCCTCAAACATTTGTACTTCAAGCAACGTAATCCCTTAATAGTCCATATTACAAAAGGGAAACAATATTTGATGGACTATTACTTGTATACCATGTTTATAGGAATTCCTTTTGAGGCATTGAGATCATGTAGGGAACCTCAACAATAACCTCTCTCAGTTTTTGTTATCTCAGAGTTGTATTTTCTATGGTGTCCAATTTTGACTTTATGCAAAAGTGTAAATTGCAAGCAATGTAAGGTTGCAAAGTGGTACAACTTTCATTCTAAAACTTGTGTGAAAAAATGGACTATTCCAACATGTCCAAATAGGTATTCTTATGTTACACATGGTACTCTTTCACACCCAAACACACGAAATCGATCCAAGCTACGTTCAATCGAATCGATCCCTTAAGAGTCCAAAGTGCAAAATGGAAGAAAACTTAAACATGTTCTTACTTAGATAGCATGATTATTAGAAAATTATTGTCTAATCCTATGGGATCATATTATTCCCATCTACAATAACCTCTCTCGGTTTTTCTATCTCAGAGGCATTTTCCCATGGTAGTGAATTTTCACTTGGGGAAAAAGTTGTCAAATGCAAGTAGTTGAAAGTTGCAAACTGGTGCAACTTTTGTTCTGCAACCAATGTGACCAAAAAAAATATTCCAACACATCTTAATAGGTAGGTTTACAATAGGAATGGTCCTCTTTGACACCCAAACATGCAGAATCGCTCTGAGCTATGTTCAACCAAATTGATCCCTTAAGAGTCCAATGTGCAAAATGGTTGCAAACTTCAGCATGTTGTTACTCAGATACTATGATACTTAGAAACTTATCATCTGATCCTATAAGATCATATTGGGCCCCTCTATAATAAACTCTCTCGGTTTTCACTATCTCGAAGGAATTTTCCTATGGTGGTGAATTTTCACTTGCGGAAGAATTTGTCAAATGCAAGTAAGTTGAAAGTTGCAAAGTAGTGCAACATTTTTTTTGCAACTTGTGTGACCAAATAGACTATTTCAATGCATCTAAATAGGTATATTTATGCTATGAATGGTCCTCTTTCACACCCAAACATGTGGAATTTCTCTGAGCTACTTTCAGCCAGATAGATCCCTTAAAAGTCCAAATTGCAAAATGGCTGCAAACTTCAGTATGTTGCTACGCGGATACCGTGACTCTTAGAAACTACTCATCTAATTATATGAGATAATTTTGTACCTTTCTATAATAACCTCTCTCAGTTTTTTCTATCTCAGAGGCATTTCTTGTGGTGGCGAATTTTCACTTGGAGAAAAAGTTGTCAAATGCAAGTAGCTGAAAGTTGCAAAGTGGTGCAAATTTTATTGCACAACTCGTGTGACCAAAAAAAATGTTCCAACTCATCTAGATGGGTATGTTTATGTTATGAATGGTATTTTTTTTCATTGAAACATGTGGAATCACTCTGAGCTACATTCAACCACTCGATCCCTTGGGCAGGTGCATGGAAATGGGTAGCAATTTCATGGACAACTTTCAAAAAAAGAATTGATAAGCCATAATGTGAGCGCGTTATAACATGCTCACATTATGGCTTGTTGTGCCAATCCTAAGGCTTGGCAAAAACAAACCAATAATACGAGTGCGTTATAACGTGCTCACGTTATTGCTTGTTAAAAGAAAAAGGAAAAGGTGAAAACCTATCATTGTTATTTCGACTGCTTTTTTCTTGTAGCCGCAGCCAAAACCCCCATATTTTCGTGCTCGCATTCTAGGAGGAGAAATTCAACAAATTTATTCACCAACAATTTCTATTTCTTCACAATGATGGCACCACGATAAGGAGGTGTGAGAGGTAAGGATTCTGTGGTTTTTATTTCAAATTAATTAGTTTTAGGTTGAATTTGATATATATTTATTTAAATTTTTAGGAGATGCAAATGAAACTGCAAACCCTCAAGATCGTCAACAGGAAGACCAACTAAATCCTCAAGATCAAAATCAACCAGAACAACCTCCTCCTCCACCAATCACTCAACCCCCTACTGGCACTCAACAAAATTTAAGGAGTGAAATTGAGAACAACAAAAAACAAATTGAAGATTTGATCAGTAGATTGAGTGATCCAAATGGTTCAACCACGGAAAGAATGAACCTAGAAAATTCATTGAAAGATATGTTAAAAAATGTAGATTCAATTAGAAAAAAAATAACTAGATGGCAAGATGGGAGCTAGGCATCTAGGGATTATTATGCAAATAAACTATCATACAAAGATGTAAAGGATTTTAAAATTACAAAAGGTGATTTGTCCTCATTAATCACCAACCCACACATAAATCAGAATCTTACCCTCAATGTGAAGAGGTTTCCTATCCATTGGTGCCACCACCAATAGATTAGGGACCAGTTTATTGATAGGTGGTACATGGTCTTCGATTACCCACCGTGCAACAATTGCGAGGTCCCAAAATATTTCCTTAGGAAAGTATATAGTGATTTCATATCAAACAAAATCCCAAATTCTTCTGATATGAGGGATTTCAAGGGGAGAGGTGGGGGGTCAACTTAGGATAGACCTGGTCTATAGTCGGATCCTATGCAGAAAGGTAGATGAGCTCTCGCTAGGCCACCTCATGAGCACGTTGTTGTGTCTTCCATCACGAAGGAAAGTGCTAACATAGAGATATTGTAGGCGATCAACACTTTGACCAAGAGTGCCATCCAGGGGAGTCTTCGAGTGGTGGCCCTCGAACACATGTGTGTCAATCTTGCAGGGCTACTTTTTCATATGACCCCATCGACACTCAGGAGACTAGTATGCAAGATCCATCTATAGCTATGGAGATGGAGAGAGCAGGTAACATTTTGCATGAGGAATATGGCATTGATAGTCAGGTAAAAGTTAGTGCATGTTCATTGAATTTAATTTATTAAATTTCGATTTTCAAATCCAATATTAACTAATTTTTTTTATGATTTCAATAAAATTGCAGGGTCACAATGTTGAGATTGGATACACCAGCCCCCCACCCAGTTATTTCTATAGTACACCTATCGCTAGGGTATGTAACTAGTAAAAAGTTATAAATTTATTGCATGTTAATAGCACTGTTTTATGAATGGTAATTTAATATGCAATTTTGGATGCTGAACAGACTAATATTGGAGGTTTCAATGGAACACTTCCGAATGGTGGTGGATTTACTCAAACCTACACTTAGGTAATAGAATAAAGAGTTTAACTAATGAATCAAGTACTTAATAGATTTGTGTAGTTTATATGCACATCGTTGATTACGTTGAATAATTTGTTGTTTTATTTTTAGATGTTTTAAGCTGAAACACCTATGAATATGATGAGGGCAATGGATATTGGTGTGTCATCTGCTATACAATCCTTGATGGCTCTGACAGGAGAGGTATGAGGAAAATTAGTAAATTTTAATTTACATTTGTTGTTATAGATGTTAGTGAAAAATAAAACCATTATTGATTCACGTAGTTTAATTTCTATTTGTATGGTTTATGTAGGGCTTGAGCATGCCTGAGCATGGGAATGAGAATATTTCCCTCATGGAGAGAGATCATGAGATGGCGGTAAGTGATTATTTTGTCAAATATATCATTTTTTATAGTGTAATTTATATATATTCATGTATTTACTTCTTATTGTAATAGTTAAAACTTCACCATGAACTAAACCCTAGGAGGAGCAGTAGGAGCACTCCTTGAGCATAGAAAAAATGAGTGACAGACCTATTGCCCTCCAATCAAAAAGGAAAGGGAAATAATTTATTTCTAGGGCATGGAGAGCAATGAATTTTGATTCGAGAGCCCTTTGTTGTATGCCTACATGGCGGTTTTGTACATATTTTTATTGGACATATTTGACATTGTATGCCTATATGGCTAATTTTTACATATATTTCATACTTATATCGACATATATTGATGTATGCCTACATGGATATTTGGTTAATACAAATATCTTTTATCGATGCATGTCCATATTTGCATTCTAAATTGATGGTTCAATAAATATGAGTTATGTGTATTCAAGTGTATACTTTACAACTTACGTGTATACTTTTTGACTTATGTGCATTCAAATGTATACTTTGTGGCTTATGTTTTTCCATGCATATACCTTGTATTCATGCATATACTGCATTAATTTATGTATACTATGTATTCATGTGTATACTTTTTGAGGCTTACGTGTTTTTGAGTACTTGTGCTTCCCTTATTGACATGTACATGCTTGAATTATTCACGTGTATAATTATTAATTGGTTAGCCCCAGCATTTATCATTGTTGTCCTTCATGATTTGTCTTGAATATTAATTGATTGATGCTACACAACTTTATCTAAAATAAAATAAAAATGTTTACAATTGGCATTCCATGAAATGATTCATAAAAAGATTCCAATATGTTCTTGATGTGTCACTATCAAAAGATTTATATATCAAATTTTTGCAATATTAATTCTTGTATATGAAATGGACTCGGGAGAAAGCAATTTATAATTTATAATACAAATAATAAATGTACTCAATGTTGTCCTAGACCCCCAAATAGGTCTATTTAACAAAGCAACACACTCTCAATCACTCTTTGAAATACAAAGAACCATTGGTGATGTAGAGTGGCTCAACCAAGTTTTGATTTGACACAGCTTCTCTCAAATATGCCCACTAAGACTCCAAAATTCACTTGACTCAATGATAAGAAATCTCCAATTCCTTAATGGTTTTGCACCAAACCACTACCAAAACAAAGCCAACTCAACCCTCTTTCAATCCATGTCGGCCTTGGAACCGTACAGGAAAGCTAGAGGTCATACCAAGTACAGGATCAACAAGTTTGTATCAAAAATCTAAAAAATAGAGAACTATGTGAATAATTCTTATTAGATCTCCAAAAGTTCATCAAAAACCTCCATTCGAGCCTCTCAAGGCTTTACATAGTGTTTTACACCCTTCTCTAACTGATCCACTCCCTCAACTAACTAAAAACCAACTTTCAAAATAAGTAACCATTGTATTTCAAATTTTTTGCTTTAAACAACTTACAAATTTGCCACTTTAGATTCCTCCAACCTAATGAGTACATTTAATGACCTCTAAACCAACACAAATGGCTTAAAAATAGCCTTATTACAATGAAAAAACTTCATTCTTTCATAATAATATACAAATTCAAAAAAATTCCTTCAAATGCTACAAAGATAACTTCTAGTGCAAGATTGAAATTTTCACATTTTTTATCACTAGACCCAAAAGTCACCCTAAAACATACCTAATGGTCTTAATTGACCTTATTCAAGACAAAGCATGCTCAAAATACCCACAACAATCTATTGACCAGCCTATTCACCATCAGATAATCACTAAAACCATTGAACTCGACCTTCTTCATCAAATGGAGGAACAAGGTGCTCTGCACCAATGATCATATGCTTTTTGTGTGGAATACTTAGACTTCTCAATCGTCATTTGTATGTTTCTCTTTTCAAGTGTTTTTCATGCCATCATAAGGGATCAAGTCAGTTGAATGCAAGTCAGATCAATTCCATGTGTTTGGGTGCAAAAGAAGACCATTCCTAGCATAAAACTAGCTATTGGGACATGTTGGAGTAGTTAGCTTGGTCACACGAATTGCAAAATGAAAGTTGTACCACTTTGCAACTTTGCACAACTTGAATTTGACACTTTTTCTATCAAGTGAAAATCCATCACCACGAGAAAACCACTCCGAGATAGCCAAAAATAAGAGAGGTTTTTGTGGAGGGGCCCAACACAATCCTATAGGATTAGATGAGAAGTTTCTAACTATCATGGTATCTGAGTAATAGCATGTTAAAGTTTGCAACCACTTTGCACTTTGGACCCTTAAGGGATCGATTTGGTGGAACGTAGCTCAAAGCGATTCCGCATGTTTTGGTGCAAAATAGGACCATGCCTAGTGTAAAAATACCTATTCAGATGCGTTGGAACAATCTACTTGGTCACACAAGTTGCATAGTGAAAGTTGCACCACCTTGCAACTTTGTAAAACTTGAATTTGACACTTTTTTTGTCAAGTAAAACTCTGTCGCCACAGGAAAAATACTATGAGATAGCCAAAACCAAGAGAGGTTTTGTAAAGGGGCCCAACCCAATCCTATTGGATTAGACAAGAAGTTCCTAAGCATCATGGTATCTGAGTAATAACATGTTAAATTTTGCAGCAATTTGTACTTTAGACCCTTAAGGGATCGATCCAATGGAACGTAGCTCAGAGTGATTCTGCATGTTTGGGTGCGAAAGAGGACCATGCCTAGCGTAAACATACCTATTCAGATGTGTTGGAATAGTCCACTTGGTCACATGAGTTGCATAATGAAAGTTGCACCACTTTACAACTTTGCACTGCTTGCATTTGACGCTTTTTCCATCAAGTCAAAATCCGCCGCCACGGGAAAACCACTCCAAGATAGCTAAAACCGAGAGAGGTTTTTGTAGAGGGGCCTAACTAAATCCTATAGGATTAGACAACAAGTTTCTACGCATCATGGTATCCAAGTAATAGAATGCTGAAGTTTGCAACCATTTTGCATTTTGGACCCTTAAAGGATAGATCCGGTGGAATGTAGTTTCGAGCAATACCACATATTTTAGTGTAAAACAAGACCATTACTAGCATAAAAATACCTATTCAGATGCGTTGGAGCAATTAGTTTGGTCACACGAGTTGCAGAGCGAAAGTTGCACCACTTTGCAACTTTGCACAACTTGAATTTGATAGTTTTTCCATCAATTGAAAATCCCCCACCACGAGAAAACCACTCTGAGATAGCCAAAACTGAGAAAGGTTTTTTTAGAGGGGTCCAACATGATCCTGTAGGATCAAACAAGAATTTTCTAAGCATCATGATATCTGGTAATATGATGCTAAAGTTTGCAGCCATTTTGCACTTTGGACCCTTAGGGGGTCGATCCGGTGGAGCATAGCTCAGAGTGATTCCGCATGTTTCAATGTGAAAGAGGACCATGCCTAGTGCAAAAATACCTATTCAGACATGTTGGAATAGTCCTCTTGGTCACATGATTTTCAAAGTGAAAGTTGCACCACTTTGCAACTTTGCACAGCTTGAATTTGACACTTTTTCCATCAAGTGAAAATCCGCCACCACGGGAAAACCACTCCAAGATATCCAAAACCGAGAGAGGTTTCTTAGAGGGGTCCAACAAAATCATATAGGACCAAACAATAAATTTCTAAGCATCACGATATTCGAGTAATAGCATGATGAACTTTACAGCCATTTTGCACTTTGGACCCTTAAGGGATCAATCTGGTGGAACATAGCTCAGAGCAATTCCGTGTGTTTCAGTGCAAAAGAGGACCATGCCTAGTGTAAAAATACCTATTTGAATATGTTGGAATAGTCTGCTTGGTCACACAAGTTGCAGAATGAAATTTGCACCACTTTGCAACTTCGCACTACTTGCATTTGTTGCTTTTTCCATCAAGTGAAAATCCATCGCCATAGGAAAACCACTTCGAGATACCCAAAACCGAGAGAGGTTTTTGTAGAGAGGCCCAACAAAATCTTCTAGGATTAGATTATAATTTTCTAAGCATCAGAGTATTTGAGTAATGCATGCTGAATTTTTTAGCCATTTTGCACTTTAGACCCTTAAGGGATCGATCTGGTGGAATGTAGCTCAGAACGATTCCACATGTTTCATTGTGAAACAAGACCATGCCTAGCGTAAAAATATCTATTCAGATGCATTGGAGAAGTTAGTTTGGTTAGACGAGTTGCAGAGCGAAATTTGCACCACTTTGCAACTTTGCACAACTTGAATTTGACACATTTTCCATCAAGTGAAAATCCATTGCCACGGGAAAACCACTCTGAGACAGCCAATACCAAGAGAGTTTTTTCTAGAGGGGCCCAACATGATCCTGATGGATCAGATGAGAAATTTATAAGTGAAAGGGAATAAGTTTTATGGGGTTTGTGTTGCTTCCCCTATAGATTTTGATGGAAAAGGGCATGAAAAATGAGGTTTCACCCTAGGGTTTGATAAAATATTGCATGTAGAGGTTGTGTGATTATCTTTTGAGTTTTTTCAGGTGATTCTAAGAAGTTCTAAGGTGGTGGCATGTTCTGGTAAGGTGTGGAACCATTCCTTTCAAGAAACCTTCCTTATACTAGCATACAATAAGGGTTTTGGTTTTGCATGGTGGAGTGAGTTTTTCCTAAGACAACTTGTGGATCTAAGGGTTTGGATACATGATAATTTCTGCCCCAACAAATTAAGGGGTTCTTGAATTTTTAAAGGTATGTTCCATTGTAAATTAGCCCTAGTTAGCTTAATGAGGATAGTGAAGAAGGTCATTTTTGATGCACATGTTCCAAGATAGTCACTGTTGATTTTGAATTATTTGTTGTAAGTCAATAATAGCTATCTAGATCAGTCATTTTTTTGTGAAGTCATTTGAGAAGATTTCCTCAAAACACCACTTGGAGCCACTCTTTTCACTTGAAAATTCATCATAAAACCCTTTAGCAGCAACTCCACCTTTGTTTCTTGAATTCCCCTACACAAATAAACACGTACACACCTAAAACATCCTAATTCGACCTTACATGATTTATATCACTTCTCTAATCACCTAATGACCTCTTTGAGACTTTGAATACATTACATATGACCTTTATATGACCCTTTTCACATTGTTTACATTTCAAAATTCAAATTTTGCAAATTTGCCTATTGAAGGCATTTACAAAACAAGGCGCTACTGCACCAAACATGATCTCCAAAATTACAATATTTGAGTAAATCTCATTATGTAAGTAAATCTTATTACAATGCTTTAGGTACTTCATTCTCGTAGATATTTTACAGTGTCACTCATACATTCAAGATTCTCTTTAAATGTCTACATCATAGGTGCTCATTATGAGGTTAACTTCAATAGAGTAACTTGAGATTCCCTCGCTAAGCTTCACATGCTCTTTTATAATTGCTTGAAATAAAAATTGAGATTTGTTAAGATCATCAAAATAAGGATGTTGCATTGCTTTTTTGGTTGAGATTCTCTTTGATGGCTCATAAATCAACATTTTCTGTAACAAGAGATCAATCAATTTTTAGTAGTTTACTTACAAATATGCAAAGTAAAAGAGAAAAAGAAAGAGCATCCAAAATGGAAATAAAATAAAAATAGATGGAAGGAACTTATAGATAGGCATGCAGGTTTCACAACTTAGTCACTCCTAGTCATACATCTTCACTGGGAATTCCAACATACCTATTGCACACAACACCTCTCATGAATAGAGTAAGTTGAAATTTCAGATGCTCTTATAGTGTCTACATCATAGTTGCTCATGATAAAGTTAACTTCAAATGAATAACTTGAAATTCCCTCACCAAGCTTTGCACACACTTTTCTAATGACTTAAAATCATGATTGAGATTTATCAAGATCATCAAAATAAGGATGTTGCATTGCTTTTCTAGCTAACATTCTCTTGGATGACTCATATATCTGCATCTTTTGCAAGGGGACACGAATCAATGTTTAGTATGTTACTTACAAATACACAAAGTAAAAGAAGATGATAGAATTGGCATCAAACAAATTAATGTGCATAAAAGTATAAATTAATAAGAACCAATGTGCATATACTTATAAATTAATCCAACGAGCCATCTGAGTATGCTCTACTCTTTATTGTGTCAAGTATTGTCTCATGGTCAGACTCACGGACCTTCCACAAGGCCTTGTTCAAAGGTCTACCCCCATATTTTGTCAAACAAACATTGGATGCAATAACAAGGTTCGAGTAATGAAGAATCTTACGATGCATGCCAAAGTCCTGAAATAGCCAATGTTTAACACTTGAATGTGGGTACCTTCTAAGCCATGTTCCAGTAACCACAACTGAGCCTGTAGGGTATTTGATGTTTTCTCCATCTTTAACTAGGGTGTCCAATTTATTTTTGGCCTCAACACAATGATACAAGTAATAGTATGTTCCCTCTTCATTCTCTTCATCTACAATAACTGCATAAACATGCCCTGCATTGATATGTGTAGAAAATATCTTGAAATTTGTCAACATTATGAATACAGTACAAATTAAGATAACGATATGGAATTTCCACAACTAAGCAAGTAGATATATCACCTAGTTGAACTAGATCTAATACATTATCAAAGTCAACCGATTATTCCATCTGTGTCAGTTCCAATGCCATCAGAGGGCGATACATGTGAAGTGGGCTAAGATAACTCGTCAACCATTTTTCAACCCACTCCCCTGACTCACAATCATTCTAGGCTTGCATTGTACATGGAGAACAAAAGCATGCCATCTTTCATGTATCAATACTCCATGAACCTACATTTGAGCTAAGGAAAGAGTGTACCTCACTCGATCCTGTTACTATACAACAATCTTCATATGGTGCAATGTTAGTATCATCCATCAACCAAAAGAATCTATGAACTAAAGAGTACCTTCATTACCTGGACCCATTGAAGCATTACACCACTCGACGATCGATTTTTCATCTATCAACTTTGCACTATCTTTATACCTTAACTCTTCTCGTGCTAATTCTCTTTTCATGCATGCTTCTGCACCATCATGCTCTCCTTTCCATGTCCAGCCTCACAAAAGTTCCACATACGTTGAACACCTATAATGACATGCATCTTGCATAGCTAGTAGAACATGCACGAGTTCTTGAACTATGTTGCATAGTTATCAGACCATATTATATGTCGGTCATATTCTATGCCCCTCTGAGCCAAACCACTATAGATCATCTAGAAGCAACCTTGCATGAACTCTAGAGAATGTGTACAATCATTATTAATGTAAAAGTGGTACTCCCTCAATACCTTCCTTTGGTCATGTGTATTATCAGATGCATGAATGGATTCTATGTGCACAAGTATCAAAACCTATGTGGAGTTGTAATACTATGAGTGTACCTCATGTTGTGGCTATAGAGTGTATTTCTCTACAAATTCAACCACTGACACTATGCTTTCAATTGGAAAGGTGTCCCTACATAGCTTTACTTGTGTGTCCAACCATCAGGCTCTATGGGTATGCATTGCATACTCAGAAAATATATTGTCATGAAACATGGACATAAATTGGTACATTGGAATCTTCTCAATAACCAAATCGCACCTTTTTTCTTGAGACCCATCTTTTGTAGCATATTCCATTGTTTTATACTTCCTAAACACTACTAGTTTTTGTCCCACCTCATCTATGCTTTCTATATGTGGACATACTGGCATATGCTGGAAGCCACCACAACGCTCGCATGAACCATCAAAGCATGTTGTCCTATACAATATCTAGCCATCCTTTATTTCATATTATTTTTTTGATAAGAACTCTCTTGAATATTTTGGTGGGTCTTCTATGCCACAATCCCGCAAAACATTGTTAGTATGAAAATCTACACATATAGAATGATAAACATCATAATGGTTAGAAAATTCAATATGTAGTCTACAACAACAAGTAGTGCATGTGTGATTTATCTACCAATTATCGTTCTCACCACATCCCTTTGATTTAGAGATGGCCTTGTGTTATTATTCCAATACTCTTCAATTAGTGTTCTCAAGGCTTCGAGAACTTCTTTATTGTTTCGTGAAAGTCTCCTCGAGAATTCCCATAATTCATTTGAATCATTGCCCTCAATTCTTTGCCACCTTTGAATGGCTCTTGATAAATTTTTTCTACTAATTCCCATTTGTTCACTTATCATTTTAATGAGACGAGCTCTCTTTGTTTGACAGCTTACCAAAGTCGATGTAATGACATGTTGGGTGACATTACTATCCTTTGAGCATGAGGTCTCACCCACACTCTCATAAGTATCAATTAGATTCTTCAGAATAGTGTCTTCACTCGATGCATTTGATGTTCTCAATCCAAGAGTCTTCATGATATTCCTATACTTTACACCCTGCATCATTTCAACAAATAGTTGACATCTTGCAGTATTATTTAGCCTTTCAAATAATCGTTCCCAAATCTTATCTGCATGTTGAAATATTACCTTCCATGTGCCAAAAAATCTCATCATCAATATTAATCAAATACTTTGGATTTCTACACAAAATTCTAGGTGGTGTTCTCCTAGGTACATACATCTCAACATTAGGAATTCAATCAATATTTAATTAAGGTGGGATAGATTGCATACCTTCGATCGAGGGTGGAGAATAAGACATAACTTGAGGTTCACATGGGGATGATGGCATAACTTATTCGTCAAATATGAGTGATGATGTACTCTCAACTTGAGATGTGTTGGAGGGTGTCCAATAATATTCACTTGAGGTAGATGGTGTCCCTCCATATACAGTTTGAGTAGATGGTTTTCGTCCATATTCACTTGTGCTAGATGGTGTCCCTCCATATTCACTTGTGCTTTATGGAGTCCCTTCATATTCACTTGTCGTAGAGGGTGTGTCTCCAACTACGGTATCTGAATCTGTCTCACGATGATGCTTTCACATTCATGCCTTTTGTGCTGCCAATTCCCGTTCCTTTTTTTACGGTTGAGGTTCCTCCTCAATTGGATTGTTTTCATCAATCATTTCCAATTCCTTATTTTCACGATATGCCACCACCCAAACTCTCTCCTCTTATTTGAAGGTTTCATTCTCTTTATGTGTTAGTTTCCTCTTTGTCTTTTTCTTCAGCATGGCAGATAGTTTTATTTGTACCATGGTAATGAGATGAATATTAGTTCCTAAAAAATGTATCCATTCAAGTTACTTGAAAAATATATGTCATTCAAGGCTTCATTTAAATAATACTTACAATCATACTATACAAAATTTAACCTAGAATAGACAAATGTGACATGATTTTTTTCAATCCAAAAATTCCTTAAAGAAAAGTGGTAACATGACATTCCATGATTGCAAGATAGGCTCAAAATGGAAGCATGGACATTTGCAAAAAAATGCATTTTTTGGAAAAGTTGTGAAGAGATAAGTTAGTTAAGAAGTTAAAAAAATAGTTAAATACATTGGGGGAGTTTATTTTGAAGGGAAATAAGATAAATATCATGTAAGTTACAATCATAGTGAGTGTAATGACATTGTGAGTGCTTGATAAGTTTGTGGTGCAGGAGCACCTTGACAATCCATGCTTTCATTTTGAAATTTGATTCAATTTTGGGTATCTCCATGTTGTAAGAGGGTCATTAAAGACATTTTTCATGTATGGGAATCATTCGTAGGTTTAATTTTTAAGTCCAATGTGTATTTTTTAAAGTTGTCACTATTTGCAAAAGCTGCACAAATACAAAATTGTGAAAAGTTACAAAAACTGTGAAATAGGGAAGGTGAAAAGTCGTATGGACTTATTTTCACTTCGAGGAACTTGGAAGTTGATAAGACATGTATGTAATGCCTTTATAAGGCCTCATTTACATTTGGAAAGTTGTGGGTGATTGAATATCTGATTTTGAATGAATAAACACACTATTTTTTTGTATTTTCTGTAGAATTTCACTGTTTCAGGCTCTTGTACGAATTTGTACAGGCATGAATGCTTGATTGGATGTTTGTAAGTGTGGTAAAACTCAATAAATTCCCAAATAAATTTTTTTTCATGCATGTTTCTTAATGTTTGAGTCAGATATTGCAATTTTTTTCTAAAACTGTCAAACCCTCTATTAGGGTAAACAGTGAACTTGAGAAATTGTGTTTCTCCCATTCTAATCGGTGAAAGTTCTCAATTTTTGTGTAAAAAATCCTTGTGGCATGTAATTATTATTTAAAATGTTACTAATCATATGGTGATGACTAAGGTTTGAAGAAAATAATTTTTCTTGACTGTAAAACTGTGTTTAGAGGTAAAACAAGGAATTATGAAGCTTAGAGCTTAGGATTTATGGAAATGTGTTTGGAAATGAACTTATAATGGAATTATAAGCTTTGAAAGGTAAAATGAAAGGTATTTTATGTATTGGTTATGAGGTTTTGGTGTTGGGGGTAGAAAAAACAATAACCCCTATTTGTACTAAGGCTTAGTTAGGCTTATTCTCAGACTAAAACAAGTAGTTTACAAGAATTTTCTTTGAAGGACTTAATATCCATCTTGTAATATGTTTTGTATGAGGTAAATGGGTGTCCAAAATTATTATCATAGTATGAAGTGTGTGCATGATTTGGGAGATACATGTGATAGTTTGCAGATGCTTGGCTACTAGTAATGTGGACAGTCAACAAAGGAACTAAGTTTGTGTGTAAGGGCAGACTTATGAAAGGTTTCTTATTTTTTTGTACTAACTCAAACAAATATTTATTAAGAAAATAATGGTTTGGTTGTGCCTTAAGAATTATATTTTGTGTTTGTAAACAATGGTGCCATTATGGAAGATTTAAGACAACTTGTGAATGACATATTCATTGGTTGATGTTTTGAGGAACCTAGCTGATTGTAATCAGTTATTTTTAATATTTTTAAGGTGTTCTGAAGGTCCAACCTATAACCACATGTTAAATACCAACCTATAACCACTTGTTAACTACCAAGACCTTCATTTGTCTTAAAAATTGCTAACATTGACACTTTTTGCTAAATAAGAAAAATTATGCAACTTTGTTGTCCAAGACACCTAAGACAACTTATAGACTCTTTTCTTGCACTTCCATTTACAATTTGAATAATTTTCCTTCAAAGATTATATGGAAAAATTGACAATTTTATGAAGCAAGAGTGCATACTTGCACATTTGATCACCAAACTCCCAAAATACCTGAATACATGAAATATTGGTCTATTTAGAGCTTATTTTCAATAAAATCTATGAAAAAGCATCTAAAAACTCTTGAACTTGCTTGAAGACCTTAAGACATATTGCACCACATTTTTCGAATACTACAAGGGGAAGCATGCTCAAAGGATGAATTTTGGTGAGATATTTGGAATGCGTATTTGGTTTATTTCAATCAATAACATGTTGATTATAGTGTTTTGGATGTCTGGATAAAGGTTGGTAGTTACCTTCCATGATTTTTTGTTATCTCCCATGTCAGTTGCAGCATTGAGTTCTTGAATTAGTGAATCATGTATGAGTTGAATGGTTTTGAGTTTCTAATCAGCTTTATGCTATGTTACAATCAATTTTATGATGGTTAATCTATTTTTTGAGTCTGAAAAAGAGTTGAAACCAAGTTCTAATGTGTTATGGAAATATTTAATCAAGTGAAATTGAAGGATTTTGATGAAAAGATGATTTATTTTTGTTCATTGATCTTCTTCAATTTAATTTAGGGTCATAAGTACCCTTGATGATTTGTGGATCCTGGTAGATTCTCTGTATCAAGTTTAAAATGGTAATTGGCAAGTTATATAATTGTGTGATTTAAAATGTGCATGGACAATGTAAGGTTATAATGATAAACAAAAATGAAAACAAGCCATAATAGAATGAAAAAAAATGTGTAAAGAATTCACATACCTGAAAAACTAGACTTTCAAATGGGGTATTTCAACCCAATTATGTAGCCTTAGCTTCTTCTTTCTTCAAAATCCACAACAATTTGACTTGTTCAAAAGCTTGTTCCCCTCCAAACTTCAATTGTATATGAGTTTTCAATGAAATTCAAGATTCAATTGATATTATGTCTTTCGATGTGGAAAATCTTCTATTTCATGGAAAGGTGGTAGAAAGATCATGGAAAAGGTGATGGAATCTGAAAAACATGATTGCACACTTCACAACATCATCAAAAAGCTAATTTATGTGGGAGCATGTGCAAAACCAGGAGAATATGTAGACTGTGGGCCTTGACATCACGGGTATATTGAGTTTTTTTACCGTTTGTAGTGGAATAAAAAATGTGCCCGCGTTATAATGCGAGTGCATTATTTCTTCCTAGAATGGTAATATCTCTACTTCTTCAAAATGTGCACATGTTATATGAAATATGGTTTTCTTAATATTTTTATTTTCTCTCTTTGTCTATACCCTCTATCCTAATTATATATATCTCCCTTGTAGCCTTATAGTAGAGGAGATAGAGGTGTGTGTGTGTGAGAGAGATAGAGAGAGGGGGAGAGTGCGAGAGAAAGAGAGAGTGGAGAGAAAGAGGGAGAGAGGGAGGGAGGGAGGGAGAGGGAGGAAGGGAGGAAGAGGGAGAGAGGGAGAGGAGAGAAAGAGGGAGGGAGGAGAGGGAAAGAGGGAGGGAGGGAGGTATAAAGAGGGAGGGAGGGAGAGGGTTAGAATAGGGAGATAGTGGGAGTAGGAGAAGATAGAGTGGGAGGAGATGAGAGAGGGAGAGAGGGAGGGAGAGAGGGAGAGTGGAGAGAGTGGGAGAGAAAGAGGGAGAGAGGGAGGGAGAGGGAGAGGGGGATAAAGAGATAGTGGGAGAGATGGAGATAGAGAGGGAGGGAGAGAGTGTAAGAGTGGGAGAAAGAGAGAGTGGGAGAGAGTGGGAGAATGGGAGAAGTGGTGAGTGGGAGAGAGTGGGAGAGTGGGAGAGAGTAGGAGAGTGAGAGAAGGGGATATTGGGATAAAGATAGAGTGGGAGGGAGGGAGGGGGAGAGTGGGAGAAGGGGAAAGTGGGAGAAAGATAGAGTGGGAGGGAGAGAGGGGGAGAGTGGGAGAAAGAGAGAGTGGGAGAGAGTGGGAGAAAGAGAGAGTGGGAGAAGGGGAGAATGTGAGAAAGATAGAGTGGGAGGGAGAGAGGGGAAGAGTGGGAGAAATAGAGAGTGGGAGAGAAAGAGTGAGAGAGGGAGGGATAGGTAGTGGGAGGAAGGGAGAGGGAGAGAGGATTAAGGGATAGTGGGAGAGATGGAGATAGAGAGGGAGGGAGATTAGGGGAGAGTGGGAGAGAGTGGGAGAGTAGGATAAGGGGAGAGTGGGAGAAAGAGAGATTGGGAGAGTGGAATAAGGGGAGAGTGTGAGAAAGATAGAGTTGGAGGGAGAGAGGGGGAGAGTGGGAGAAAGAGAGAGTGGGCGATAAAGAGGGAGAGATGGAGGGAGAGGGAGTGGGTGAGAAAGAGATAGTGGGAGAGATGGAGATAGAGAGGGAGGGAGAGAGGGGGATAGTTGGAGAAAGAGAGAGTGGGAGAGAGTGGGAGAGTGGGAGAAGGGGAGAGTGGAGAAGAGAGAGTGGAGAGGGGAGAGGGAAGGAGAGAAAGATAGAGGGAGGGAGAGAGGGGAGAGTGGGAGAAAGAGTTGGAGAGAAAGAGGGAGAGAAGGAGGGAGAGGGAGTGGGAGAGAAATAGGGAGAGAGGGAGGAAGAGAGAGAGGGGGAGAAAGATATAGTTGGAGAGATGGAGATAGAGAGGGAGGGAGAGAGGGGGAGATTGGGAGAGAGTGAAAAACTGGGAGAAGGGGAGAGTTGGAGAAAGAGAGAGTGGGAGAGAGTGGGAGAGTGGGAGAAAGATAGTGTGGGAGGGAGAGAGGGGGAGAGTGGAAGAAAGAGAGAGTGAGATAGAAATATGGAGAGAGAGGGAGAGATGGATGGAGAGGGAGAGGGGGAGAAAGAGATAGTGAGAGATATGGATATATAGAGGGAGGGAGAGATAGATTGAGAGAGAGATAGAGAGTAGAGGGTTAAGAGTTAAGGGTTTAAATGGTTAAGAGATAGAGGGTAGATGGAGATAGTGGGAGAGATGGATACCCCTATACCCTCTTAATCCCTCAAACCTCAACCCTCAACCCTTAAACCTGAATCCTTCAACCCCTATACCCTCTTAATCCCTCAACCCTTAAACCCTAATCCCTCAACCCCTATATCCTCTTAATCCCTCAAAAATCAACCCTCAACCCTTAAACCCTAATCGCTCAACCCTCAACCATCAACCCTCAACCCTTAAACCCTAATCCCTCAACCCTCAACCTTCAACCTTTAAACCCTAATCCCTCAAACCCTATACCCTCTTAATTCCTCAACCTTCAATCCTTATCCCTCAACCCTCATCCCTTCAACCCTAATCCCTCAACCCCTATATCCTCTTAATCCCTCAACCCTAAACCCTTAAACCCTAATCCCCCAACCCCTATACCCTCTTAATACCTCAACCTCCAACCCTCAACCCTTAAACCCTAATCCCTCAACCCCTATATTCTCTTAATCCCTCAACCCTTAAACCCTAATCCCTCAACCCGTATACCATCTTAATCCCTCAACCCTCAACCCTCAACCCTTAAAACCTAATCCTTTAATCCCTATACCCTCTTAATCCCTCAATCCCTATACCCTCTTAATCCCTCAACCCTTAACCCTTAACCCTTAAACCGTAATCCCTCAACCCCTATACCCTCTTAATCCCTCAACCCTCAACCCTCAACCCTTAAAACTTAATCCCTCAACCTCTATACCCTCTATATAACCTCTTAATCCATGAACACTAAACCCTAAACCTTTAAACCTTAACCCGTAAAACCTCTACCCTCAACTCTAATCCCCCATCCTTTAAACCCACTTATTAAACTCTCTACCCTAATCCCTCAACCCTTAACCCTCAACCCTTAAACCTTAAGCTCTTAAACCCTCTACCCTCTACCCTCTACCCTCTATCTAATACTCTCTACCATAAACCCTAATACATCAACCGTAATATCTCAACCCTTACACCATTAAATCCAAGAAAAATCTCTACCCTAATCCTAAACCCTCAATCCTTAATCTCTCAACCCTTATAACCTCTACCCTATATATTAGACCCTCAACCATAATCCTTTGACCCTATACCCTCAACCCTCAACCCTCAACCTTAAACCCTCAATCTTAAACCCTCAACCCTTAAACCCTAAACCCTTAAACCCTCTACCCTCTACCCTCTACCCTCTACCCTCTACCCTCTACCCTATACATTAAACCCTCAACCCTCAATTCTCAGCCCTCAACCTTTAATCCCTCAACCCTCAATCCTTGAACCCTAAACCCTATACCCCTATACCCTCTACCCCTTACATTGGACCCTGAACCTAATCCTTCAACCATATGCACTCAAACCTATACCCTAAACCCTCTACCCTCAAACAAGTAAACCCTTAATCCTAAACCCTCAAACCTTCTACCCTATACTCTCGACCAAATACCCTTTACCATCAACCCTATTCCCTCAACCCTCAAACCTTAAACACTAATACCCTAGAAACCATCAACCCTATAGGTCCTCCACCCTAGTCCCTTAACCCTATACCTTCAACCCCTATCACTTTCTCTCTATCTATACATCTCACCTCTCCCTACCTCCCTCCCTCCTACCCTCTATAATTTTCTCTATCTATCATTTCCCTCTTTCTACGTACCTCTCATTCAATCAATCCCTACCATCCTCTCTTGCTCCCTCTATCCATCTCTCTATGTCCTTCCCACTCTATCCCACTCTCTCCCACTCCCTCTCTCTCCCTCCCACCCCCTCTCTCTGTCAGGTCTCTCCCTCTGGAAACCTACCTAGGTAACTCTCTCTTTATCTCTCTCCCCTCTCTCTATATATCCCTCCCACCCTACCTAGGTAAGTCCCTCTCACTCCACCCCTCTTTCTCTACCTCTATCAGGTCACTCCCTCTCATACCCTATCCCTCTCTCAGATCTCTCACTCACACTCCCTCTCTCCCCCACTCGCTCTCACTACCTATCTCTCAAGTCTCTGCCTCTCACCCCCCTCACACTCTCAAGTCTCTCCCTTTGGCACCCTACATACATAACTCTCTCTTTCTCTTTGTCTCTCCCCCCCCCTCACTCTCTCTCCCTCTCTCTCAACTCTCTCTCTCCCACCCCCCTCTCTCTCTCCCTCCCTCTATCCCTCTCACCCTACCTAGATAAGTCCCTCTCACTCCAACCCATTCTCTCCCACTCCCTCTCTCTTAAACTCTCACTTCCACCCCTCTCCATATTTCCAGACTCTCTCTCTCTCTAAATTCTCCCTCCCTCTAAAGACATACATAAATACATGCATACAAGAATAATACATATGTACATATAATCCTACATCCATACAAGCATACATACATATGTGTCTAGATACAATCTTACATACATATATACGATATATATGCATTGATACATGCAGGCATACGTACATACATACAAGGATGCATACATGCATACATACATGGCATACAAGCAAACATGTACATACAAATATATCAGCATACATTAAATATATTGGAATTTAACATAAAGGAGGACATAACATAGCACATTATAATGTGCTTGTGTTATGTCTTAGTTGACATATTTAGCATAGAAGCAGAAATAGTGCCAAAACTGAAATATAACACGAGCACGTTATAGCGTGCTCGTATTATATCTTTCTTTGGGAATTCCCGAGCCTTAGGCTTGGTATTTTCCTTGGAATACCAACCCAAAGGCTTGAAGGGAATTCCCAACAACCAGAGATGTGTTTTTAAAACATCTACCATATTTCACATAATCGAGTTTGTGCTCACCATCATGATTGCACATGGTTCAATATCGAGAAAACTGAACACATGGGTAATGTTGGGTTCTCTCTTAGCTATTCGACGATGTAATTTTTTTCACTTTCTGAAAATGTTCAGCATTTCATCCATAATTTATTTTATTTGTTTGCCTTTTATTTGCCAAAAAGCAGTCTTTGGTATTTTTTTTGTTATAAATTAACCATTCATCGAATTTTCAAACAAATTACATTTTTAGAAACTAGACTCCATTCTACAAATTTAAAAATAAAAATAAAAAATCAATTAAATTTAAAAAATTTTAGGGATAGCACGGCCAAAATTCTGTTTTTCAGGAAATGTCCACTTTGAAAATTAGTAAAAAATCAAATATTCATTAAAAAATTATCAGAAAAATCATGCATCAACTTTATACTATTAGCTAACTTCCGACCGTTGCGATTTTAAATATACTAAAAAAATGTTCACCGTACAAGGGTCATACAAGAGTTTCTATGTTATATTTTTCTAAAAAAAACAACACCAATTTGTGTACATCCCTCTTTTGAACCCCTTAATTTCAACCATTTAAAAATAAATTAGTAGTTTAGAAAGTAGACTTGGAGCACTTTGGTCCTTTTTTTTGTTCCATCTCAAAATTTTGAGTGTAACTATCCTCAATTTCATGTCCAAGGTCATTATTTCCTGATTTCAGAAAAAAAAGTTGTCCACTTAAGTCCCCTTTTTGTGAGCCATCTTGGTGCACTTACCCCCTTAAGGGTCCAAAGTGCAAAAGAGAAGCAATCTTTGATGGGATATTACTCAAAAACCATGATTCTTATGAATTCTCTGTGTGAGCCTATGGGATTGCATTGGGCCCCTCTACAATAACCTCTCTCAGTTTTTGTTATCTTGGAGTTGTTTTCCTGTGGTATCTAGTTTTCACTTGATGGAAAAAGTGTCAAATGCAAGCAGTGTAAAGTTGCAAAGTGCCGCAACTTTCATTTTGAAATTCGTGTGAGCAAAAACATAGATCCAACACATCCCAATAGGTAAATTTATGCTAGGCATGGTCCTCTTTCACACACAAACATGCATAATCGCTCTGAGCTACATTTAACTGGCTTGATCCCTTATGATAGCATGAAAAATGATCGAAAAGAGAAACATACACACGATGGTTGAGAAGTCTGAGTTTTCCACACAAAAAGCATATGATCATCCTCAAGTCTAGCAAGTGCAAGACATTTTTCAATTATCCTCATTTTCCTTACAACAATATACAACCAATTGTAAATGCATAGAATGGTGGAACTTCGAAACATTTTATTTTTCCTCAATTAACAACTTTGGTTGTGAAGCATTTTGTCATTTTCATTTGAAATGATTTTCTATGCTTGAAAATTGGATTCTAAGAGAAACAACTGATGCTACTACGTATATTTATTATTTGGTGTCGTAAATAAAGTTTACATCATTGAGTCCATTTCTTATTTGTATTATAAATTATAACTTGCTTTCTTTGAAGTCCATTTCCTATACAAGAAATAATATTGCAAAAAGTTGACATATAAATTTTTTGACATGTTTATATGGTGTTTTTATGATAATCTGTCAAGAAGTTAACTACTTCATCTACTATAAATATTATGTTTTGCAAGTGTTGTGAATATTATGTATCCTTTGCTTAATTAAGTTGTTCCAATCAAAGGATTAAATATGTTGGAATATTTTTATGAAGCATTTCATGGAATACCAATTAAAAATGTGTTTTTTGCTTTTAGATAAAGCATTTCATGGAACTCTTTGGATTAAACTGAATTGAGATATGTAAGAATAAGGGAGAATTATGAAATACATTGCTCAAGGATATTAAATAAGCCTTCTCTCTCAGTGGATTTTTGGGTGGATTATTACTTTCAACGTATTTGGAATGCTTTGCCTATTTTCTAATTGGCAGTTGACATTCTAGAAGGCTCATCTCTTGATATATTTTATACTCATTCTTAATTTCAATTATCAAGATAATAATCAGTGCATTTATTTATAGTTAATCCTTTCTTTTCAATTGGTTCAATTTTTGAATTTGTAACTCTACTAGTATTCCTAGAAATATTGAAGTTGTTTAGCATCGACTAATAAAGTTGTTTAGCATCAATCAAATAATATTGAAGACAAACCATGAATGAAAATAGTGATCAATGCTAGGGCTAACCAGTTAATAAGTATTCATGTGAATAAGTCAAGCACGTACATGTGAATAAGGGAAGCACAAGTACTCAAAAAAATGTAATCCTTGAAGAATACACATAAGTTGTAAAGTATACACTTGAATACACATAACTCATATCTATTGAACCATGGATTTATAATAAAAATATAGACACCATCGATAAAAGTATTTGTATTAACCAAATATCCATGTAGGCATACATCAATATATGTTGATATAAGTATAAAATATAGGCACAAAATAGCCATATAGGCTTACAAGAATGACCTATAGGCATGCAGTGTCAAATATATCCAATACAAAATACGTACAAAAATTCAATATAGGCATACAACAAAGGGCTCTGGAATCAAAAGTCATCGCTCTCCATTCTCTCAAAGTAAACTCTTGTCATTTTCTTATCAATCAGATGGTGATATGTCCATCACTCATTTATGTTGCGGTTGAGGAGTTCTCCTGGTGATCCTCCTAGGTTTTAGTTCTTCGTCAAGTCTTATCTATTACAATAAGAAATAAAGACATTAATATATAGAAATTACATTAAAAAATATATATATTTAACAAAATAATCACTTACCACCATTTTATGATCACTCTCCATGAGGGAAATATTCAAATTCCCATGCTGAGGTGTGCTAAATCCCTATATAAACCATCTAAATAAAAATTAAACTACAAATCAATAATGGTTTGATTTTTAACTAGCTAACATCTATAACAATGAATGTAACTTGAAATTTAGTAATTTTCCTCATACTCCCCTATCACACATGAAACACCAATCTCCATTTCCCTCTAAAAATTTGGAGTTGTTTCCTCTTGAAACATATAAAAATAAAATAATAAATTATTCAATCACGAAAAATACAATCGCGATCCACGTCATGACTTAAAATGTATGAGATAATGAACAAAAATTTTGAGTACTTATTAAACTATATATTTTTTACTATAATGCCTACTATTTTCCCTATCTATATCTTATTTGAAATCACATGTTTTTCATCTTTTACCCATAGCAACAAGCTGGTGAACCATTTGATAAAATTATTTTGTACAAATGTACGATAATAGTGGTTGCATAGAGAACGTAGTGAACTATTTGACAAAATCCCTCAAAAAAATGGGTTCTCATGGTGATGGAATGCCATTACAAAAAATGTATGTCATGGCATTCCATCACCATAAGACCACATTTATTTTAGGATTTTTGTCAAATAGTTCATTGCCTTCTCTATGGTATTATTTCTTACTATTTGAACCACCAAAAATAATGCATTGGGGAAAGAGGATTCCCCACTAGGCTCCTAGGGCTTTCCACCTAGAAGCTTGGTTCAGGAATGACTCTCTTTCGTGCTAAGTATTCTTCATGAGATCATTCAAAGGGTTAGGGGTTGTGATGTGTGTGTGATGTGGAATGTTTCTAAGTGTTGGAGATGGAAAATAGAAACTAACTATTAATGTAAAACCTAGAAAATGCAAGATGTATGAAAACACATAATGATATGCAAGTATGTACTATAAGATGACCTAAGAAACCTTATGAAATAAGACAAAATGATAGAAATGAAAGGTATGCACCTAGAAATGATTTGTATATTGGATTTGAGGCTAGAAATGTTGTTGATGCTTAAATTCAGGCTTGTTGGGACACTTATGGAATTCTAGGTGACCTAGTCCCAAATCTAGAAAACTACATCGGAGCCCATTTCTACCAAAAGGGTATCTAGAAACACATAAATCTCTAAAAAATAGGTTTAGTGGGACTAGCTCACCATTGTTGGTTACTTAGTCCTCTTCTAAATTTTTGAAGATCGAAAAGTGGAAATTGAAGCCCTCGGTATGCACTTTTTGCTTCGTCAAGTACCTAGATCTAAAACCCTGATTCTCGAACTGTAAGTGTCTTCCAAGATTCAACTAGGGGTTCTCCAACCTTTAAAATCTTTGAAAAGTTGATGACAAATTTTCCACCTTATTTCTTTGCCAAATTTGCATACAAGACCTGCAAATCACACTAAGAGGGAAAAATTGTTGATTGTTAGGCTATGGGGGTTTAGCTTGGTCAAACCCCTTTTAAGTAATCAAATAAAAATGATTAAATAATGTAAAGAAACATGAAACAATGGAATTTACCTTGCCATGATGATTGATCTTGAGTTGCAGCAATCAACCCTTGAGTGCTTCAAAAAATATGTCTTGTTGACTTGGAATGCTCAAAACCCTAACTTGCTTGAGAAGAATGAGAGATGAGGATGATGGAAGAATGATACTTAGGAGTGTAGAATTAGGGATTAGGAGATTAGGAGAAGGTGCAAAATGAGGGGAAAACCATTATTTATACATTTTGTGCCCTAATTTCCCAAAAATAACACCTCATAGGCCAACCTTAGGGTTTAGAAGACAAAATCCCGCAAGAATTTTGAATTAACATTAATTTTTATGCCACATGGGACTAGGTTTCTCAAGGTGGTGACCTAGTCCACCCGAGCATTTTTGATTGATTTTCGGGGATTAGGAAGTGATTATTGATGTTTTTTGAGATTGTCTTTTGAAACACACTAAAATAAGGCTTGTAAGTGCATTAAGGGGTTGTTATAGCATAAGAAAGGGTTGATTTAGTGATGACAAGACTAGAAAAGTGTGAGGGTTAGTTACAAAACCTTACAACACTTTAGAATAAGGCTTGTAAATAGGTTATTCCGATGAATTATGATGAAAGGGTCCTAGAAATGTGAGGTAATGTCTTACAACACTTCACAACACCTTTGCAAGAAACCCTAGAACCTAAGCAAAACTAGGCAAAAAACCATAAGAAAGGGCCCAAATGAGTGAAAAGTTTCAAAGGCTACACTTTCTGGTGACACATTTAGTCCCCACTTCAGTGAGAGGATGAAAATGCTTCAAAATCACACTAAAGTAGCCAAGTGGTGCAAATGGTGAATAATTTCAATGATGAAGGAGGTGGTCAAGCCCTCAAGATTCAAGATTCTTAGTCAATTTGACATCAGTTTGAAAGAACACATTCAAGGGTGAATGATTTGCAAAAAAATGAGATACACTATCATGCAATGATGAGGACTAGAATGAAGAGAATAATGAAAGTAATTTAAATGTTAGATCAAGCTTCAATCATTTGTCCAACTAGGTGTGGATTAGAATTAGGATTTTTTTCCAAAAAAGAAGTGTACTCACTCTAGGGCGATGAGACTCTTAGTTGTTTTCTAGGTGAGAAGGCCCAAAAGGTGAAAAACTTAGGTGTCTATGGGGAGAGTCGTGCTTCTGGTTGGGCTTCCCACTCAAACCATACCAAACTTATACCTCTTGATAACTTTAATAAGGTGCCATAAAAGAAAATGACATTTGAAATTATGGTGTAGGGATTGTTCAAATGGATTTTGATTTGTTCATGCATTATGTCTCCAAGACAAGTAAAGTTCAAATAGTCTCATAGTTTTTGTAAGATAGAACAAGTGCAGTGTCTCATCATGGGCAACATTGTACCTGATGTTTCCAATAGAGGGGATCACAAGAAAAAGAGAAAGAAAACTGCACAATGAAATGTGAGTGGTGATGTATGCCCCCAATTTAAAGCGGTTGCTAACATCATGACTGTGAGAAATTTCTTTAAAGTAGAAAATGAGGGGGTCATGAGAGCTTGTTCAGAAAGCCCTATGCCAAGTCATATGTTTCCCATAAGCTTCATCCTGAAAAATGGGTGTGTAAGTCACATGCAATTCAACTAAAGACATGTCGTCCACGTCCCAAGCTTGATCTTATATGTTCATGAAAGGTTAAGAACTAGCCGAAAGAGACAATGACAAGTGACATACGAGGACAAGGATACCTAACCCCTTTCCCCCACTCAGTGCAAGACAAGAGTGAGCCAGAAGGATTGAATTAAATGTAAGGTTGAGTGAAAATTGGTATCAATTAGAGGAATGAGGTGTCCCCAGCTAAGGGAGAGCACCAAAATCCTTAAGATGTTGGATTTTTCTACTGAAGGCTTTACACTCATTAGTGTGATGACCATGAACTTGGTGGTAGGAACAAAAGGAATGTTTGTTGGAACATTTCTTTTGAGTTCTTGGAGGAAGGGATGTCAAGTGATCTTGGAGGAGTTTCAAAAAGATACCCTCTGATCAAGGGTAGAAGGTGATCCTTTAGTTTTTAACAAAGAAGGCTATTGCTTAGTATAGGATGTCATGCTTAGGTGAGGCACTTGAGATTGTGATATTTTTTATACTCCTTTAGAGGATTGTGTAAAATATGAATCAGGAGTGGCTTACAGGATGACATTGGAATTAAGCGAAGAGTCCTTTGTTTGCTTTAATTGTGGAAAAGGATCACTTTCTAAGGTTGGGTTAGAAGGGTGATTTGAGAGGGTGTTTGTGGTGGATGAAGACTTGATGATTTCGATGAAAGGAAAAAATTGAAGACCATGATTTTTTGTGTGTGTAGGAGGCTCGAGAGGGTTGTGGATACCTTTTTTTTTAGCACCACAACATTTTCCACTATAGCCAAGTTGTTTCATAAGCTCATAACCTTTTACATAAAGCTTTTTCAGTTTTTTTGGATTGGGTGAGGGTTCGTTGTTGGCTACTTTGTCTAAAGTAGTCGACGTGGATGCTTTCAATGGATCAACTGAGTCTTGTGTGGAAAAGACTATGTTTCCCTTGTTAGAGTCTATGTATGATCTTGGGTTCTCCTAATAAAGGAGGTTTGAAGTTTAAGGTACCCAAATCATCATCTAAGGGTGTTGGTTCTTTGGGTTCCACTTGTTTGATGGGTGTTGAAGTGGTGAAGGGTTTGGAGTCATTTTTCTCAAGTTATAAGACACTATAAGGCTCAATATCAACATCAAGTGTGTACAATTTGTTGTTATAGATGTACTTAATCTTAAGATGAAGAGTGGAAAGTACTCCATTCATTGCATGAATCCATGGCCTACCTAAAATGAGGTTATATGAAAAATCATTGGGCATAACATGGATTAGTGTGACTATAAGAGGCAAAGTGATCACACCAAGTGGCTTTTGTAATACACTATTAGATCCACTGATAGATAAAGAGGTAGGTTGAATGGTTCATTTATCGATATGGAGCCTATCCAAGAGATTGTCACTACACATTAATAATGGAGCCATTATCAACAAGGGTTCACTTGATCCTTATGCATTTTTATTTAGATATGCTCATGAGGGCTTCATCTTTTTTTTGTACTTCCAAAGGAGGGAAATCACTTTGGTCGAAAACAATTTCAGCGTTCAAGCCTTGAATCATAACTGGTATGCCATTTTTTTGCATATTAGAAGGGACATGAATTTGTTGTAAGGCATTTTTCATCATGCTGTGATAGTGAGGGGAGGCTTGAATAAGGTACCATAAAGATATTTTAGCAAGAGTATTCCTTAGTTGGTCAACAAGGTCATACTCCCTAATGAGTGAATTCAAGCAAGGGGCACCAGGTAAGATGGGATTTGATGAAGGTAAGGGGGTAAAGGTGGGTTGTTGTGGTCTCAATTTTTTTCTAGTGTAATGTGTATGAACAATGGTATTATGACTTGGTTGATGCAACACATTATTTTGAGGTGGGTAGAGGATAATTTCAGGTTTAGGTTTATGTGAAGGTGGGTAAAGGACAAGTTGAGGTTTAATAATATTAACATCCCCTTGGGAAGGAGATTCAATGTTATCCTTGGCTTGCATCATGGTATCCGCACTATGAGGATATATTTTAGGAGAAATACAAGCCACATGTTCATGACATTCAAGGATTGTGTCTTCTAAAATGACTTCGTCACATGTAGGGGAGTGATCAATGATGGGATTAACAATGGTGGAAGGATTATGATAAGGATCTATTTGATTATCTTGTTGTTCTAAGGTCTCTTTCTCTTGTTCCATACTATCTACCCTAGTAGGAGATATAGCTTCAAAACATGTAGGGGAGGCATGAAGGGAAGGACTACTATGATTTTCAAATAAATTGTCCCAAAGGTTAGGAGCATTGGGAAAGGGAGGGTCAAGAGTCTCATGACTTGAAATAGGTATATCTTCTAATATTAATGTGTCCTCTTTGCATCAAGGAGGGGTATTAGGAGATGGACAACTATGAGTGGCATGGTTATGAAGACTAGGTAAGGTAATGTATAAATGTTTTTTGTTTAATGTTTTTCAAAGTGAATTCAGGAGAGGGACAATCAAGACCCTCAACGCTTGTTTCTTTTGTCACCAAGGTACCTTCGTCACTAATAGGAGAGGTATAGGGAGAAGCACAAGTATGATTGTTATTAGTTTCAACACTGACAACCTCATTAATGGGTAATGTAATGTTAAGAATATTGTCAATGGTTTGGTTATTAGCATGTTCTTTAATGAATTCATTATTGTAATCTACATTAAATTCATATGAAGGAATTTTGTATTTATGCAATCCAATTGAAACAAAATAAAAGCCATATCTTTTAAAAGAAAATGGTATGAAGAGAAGGGAAAGAGAATACAATACAATAAATTTAAGTGAAATTTTGAAATGCAACTTTTTAGATGGGAAAGAAGGTAATCTTCTAATTACACTATGTAATAATTTGAAATAGAAATTTAGTATATGAAAAATTGAAATTAAGCAATGAATGAAATGAGCTAATTTATGCTATATTTAATTAAATGCATGCAACAGAAACACAACCAAGGGATATAGATAAATATTGGCACAAAACAAAAGCTGAAAAATAGGGTTTTCAGCTTTGTAAAAGGCAATTTTAGGGGCCTAAGGGGACTAGGCCACCCAGGGTGGCAACTTAGTCCTATTGGTGATTTTTTTGAGAATTTTTCGGATTTTTTCATGGATTCAGGTGGTTTTTGTATTGTCTAATGCAAATCTAATCTAAAATTGAAAAATTTTAGAAATGTTTAATGTTTTAAGATGCAAAAATGCAACCTATATGCACTCTCACTAATCCAAAATTTTAAACCCTAGAATACAATTTAAACAATAAAAAATGTAATGCAATGAAAACCTAGGATGAGAAAGAGCTCCAAATCAGAGAAGAGGGGTGTAGAAAATTTGAGTTCACCAAAATGAACCATAAAAAACAATGCATTGGGGAAAGAGGATTCCCCACTGGGCTCCTAGGGTTTTCCACCTAGAAGCTTGGTTGAGGAATGGCTCTCTTTCAAGCTAATTATTCTTGGTGAGTTCATTTAAAGGGTTAGGGGTTGTGATGTGTGTGTGATGTGGAATGTTTCTAAGTGTTGGAATTGGAGAATAGAAACTCACTATTAATGTAAAACCTAGAAAATGCAAGATGTATGCAAACACATAATGATATGCAAGTATGTACAAGATGATCTAAGAAAGCTTATGAAACAAGATAGAAAGATGGAAATGAAAGGTGTGCACCTAGAAATGATTTTCAGACTGGATTTGAGGCTAGAAACGTTGTTGATGCTGAAATTCAAGCCTACTATGACACTTATGCCATTCTAGGTAACCTAGTCCTAGATATAAAAAACTGCACTGGAGCCCATTTTTGCAAAAAGGATATATAAAAATATATAAATCTCTAAAAAATAGGTTTAGTGGGACTAGGTTGCCATTGCTGGTGACTTAGTCCTATTCTAATTTTTTGGAGATTAGAAAGTGGAAATAGAAGCCCTTAGTGTGCACTTTATGTGTCTCCAAGTACTCAAATTTGAAACCTTGATTCTCGGCCTATAAGTGTCTTCCAAGCTTCAATTAGGGTTTCTCCAACCTTGAAGAGCTTTGAAAAATTGATGAATATTCTTCCAACTTGGTTCTTTGGAAAATCTATAAAGAAGACCTACAAATCACACTAACAGGGAAACCTTGTTGATTGTTAGGGCATGGGGGTTTTCCTTGGTCAAACCCCTTTTGAGTAATCAAACCAAAATGATGAAATAATGTAAAGAAGATTGAAACAATGGAATTTACCTTGCCATGATGATTGATCTTGAATTGCACCACTCAACCCTTGAGTGCTTCAGAAAAGATGTCTTGGTGACATGGAATTCTCAAAACCTAGCTTGCTTGAGAAGGAGAGATGAGGAGGACGGAAGAATGAGACTTAGGAGTGTAGAATTAGGGATTAGGATATTAGGAGAAGGTTCAAAATGAGGGAAAAAACCCTTATTTATATGTGTTTCTCCCTAACTTCCTAAAAATAACACCTCATAGGCTGACCTTAGGGTTTATAAGACAAAATCCAGTAATAATTTGGAATTAAATTTTATTTTAATGCCACATGGGACTAGCTCGCCCAAGGTGGTGACCTAGTCCACCTGGGCATTCTTGATTGATTATCAAGGATTAATATGTGATTATTGATGTTTGTCAGGATTGTCTTCTGAAACACACTAAAATAAGGCTTGTAAGTGCATTAAGGGGTCATTATAGCATCGAAAAAGGTTTATTTAGTGATGACAAGCCAAGAAAAGTGTCAGGGTTAGTTACAAAACCTTACGACAATTTAGACTAAGGCTTGGAAAAAGGTTTTTTAGATGAGTTATAATGAAGGGGTCCTAGAAAAGTGAGGAAATGTGTTACAACACTTCATAACACCTTTACAAGACACCCTAGAACCTAAGAAAAACTAGGCCAAAAACCACAAGAAAGGGCCCAAACGAGTGAAAATTGTCAAAAGGCTACACTTTTTGGTGACACACTATTATTCTTTGATATAATTTTTTCCAAGCATCCATAGTTTGTTGAAAACACCTATTTTCAGCTTTTATCCATAGCAACAAGGAAGTGAGTAGTTTGATAAAATTCTTTGGTACACATGTATGGAAAATTTAGTATCATGGAAAAGGTGGTGAGCTCTTTGAATAAATGCCTCAAAGAAATGTGGTCTCATGGTGATGGAATGGCATTCCATCACCATGAGACTGTATTTCTTCGAGGCATTTTTTCAAACTACTCATTGCCTTGTCTATTCTATTGCTTACTATTATGCTTTGATATATTTTTTGCAAGAATCCATAGTTTATTGTAAAGCACCTTTTTTAAGCTGTATCTATAGGAGAGAGGAAATGAACTATTTGATAAAATTATTTGGTATAAATGTATGGAAAATGTGGTAGCATAGAAAAGGCGGTGAGCTGTTTGAAAATGTGCCTCAAAGTAATTGGGTCTCATGGTGATGGACATCACAATGAAACCGTATTTCTTTGAGGCATTTTTTTAAAAAAATAATTTCCTTTTCTATGCTATTGCTTACTATTATTCTTTCATATATTCCTTCCAAGAATCTATAGCATAGACAAGGCAATCAACTATTTGAAAAGATGCCTCGGTAAAAACTGGTCTCATGTAATGCCATGACAAGAAAATGCAATTGGAATATGCTCCTACTTATTACTTATTCTATGTGAAGTAATTGCATCACTACTTATTTTGACTTTCTAAACAACTATACTATAGTTGAAATTTTGTCATCTATCAACATCTAGTTATTAGTTATCGAATGTGAAGTAATTCTTTGAGTTTGAAAGATGTGCAATGCAACATAATCAATGATATGAATATAAAATACAAAAATATATTTACAATTCATTAGTTAAACTCTTTATTCTATTACTTGTGTGTAGGTTTGACTAGATTCACTGGCACTAGGAGGTGTCCCCTCAAAACCTCCAATATTAGCCTATTCAACATCCAAAATAAAATATTAAAATACCATTCATAAAACAATGATATTCATGGAATAAATTTATAATTGTTTACTAGTTACATACCTCGATGGTAGGTGTAGTGGAAAAATAATTAGGCATAGGGCCAATGTATCCAGTATCAACACTATGACCCTGCAATTTTGTTAAAATGATAAAACTAAATTAGTTAATCTTGCATTTCAAAATCAAAATTTTAATAAATTTAATTTAATGAATATGATAACTTTTACCTAAGTATCAATTCCATAGGCCTCATGCAAAATATCAGCTTCCCTCTCCATCTTCATAGCTGCACACAGATCCTTCATAGTAGCCTCCTGAGTGTTAGTGGGTTCATATGAACAAGTCACCCTGCAAGATTGACACAAATGGGGTCAAATCCCACCACTCGAAGACTCTCTTGGATGGCACTATAGAATAGGGATAGCATGACGGATGACACTCTGGTTCAAAGAGATGATGGCCTGCACATTCTCTATGTCAGCACTCTCCTTCGTGACAGAAGGCATAACGATGTGCTCATGTGGTGTCCTAGTGATAGGTCATCTCGCTTGCTACGTAGGATCTTGTTGTGCATCGGGTCTATCTTCAGCTAATCCCCACCTCCCCCTTGGAAGTCCCTCATATCAAAATAATTTAAGATTTTTTTCAAGATGAACTCATAGTATAGTTTACTAAGGAAATACTGCGGAGCTTCACAATTGTTGCATGTTGGGTAATCAAAAACCATGTACCACCTATCCCAAAAAAAAGTTCCTAATTTGTTGGTGGTGGTACCAATGAATCCTCTTCACATTGAGGGTAATATTTAAATTTGTGCATGGGTCAATGAATAATGAGCACAAATCAAATTTTGTAATTTTTAAATCTTTTACATTTTTATATGATAATTTGTCCTAGTAATAAGCCCTAGCCACCTACCTCCTATCTTGCCAACCAGTTAATTGTTTGCTGATTGAATCTACATGTTTTAACATTTCTTTGAGTGAAATTTCTAGGGTCATTCTTTCCATGGTTGCACTGTTTGGATCATTCAACCTCTTGATTAAATCCTCAATTTATTTTATTGTTCTTAATTTAACTCATTAAGTTTTGTTGAGTGCCAAGAGGATGTTGAGGGATTGGTGGAGGAGATTTTTCTTGTGGTTGATTAACTTGACAATTTCGTTGTTGTTGTTGTTGTTGTGATTGTTGAGGATTTTGTTCCTCTTGTTGTTGCTATGATTTTTGAGGAATTTAAGGAGGGTTTGTAGGTTGATTAACATCTCCTACAAATTCAAAAAATAAACAAATAGAAAAACCTAAAACTAACAAAGAAAAACAATCCTTACCACTTAGACCTCCTCGTTGACATGGCAGAATCCTGGCGATAAAATGATAATAGTTTGATGAAGAACTTTGAAAAATAGCTCCTCCCAGAATGCAAGCGCAGAAATGAGGGGTTTTGGCCATGGGCATAAAAAAAATACAGTCACAAGTAAGAATGATTTTTATTTTTTTCTTTTTCTTTTAATAGCTCATAATGTGAGCATGTTATAACACACTCATGTTATCACACCAAGCCATAACTCGAGCACATTATAACATGCTCACATTATAAAGTTCTCATGTTATGAGCTTTCAAAACTTTTTTAAAATTTTGGCCACAAATTGGCTACCCATATTTTTACACTCGCCCATAATCAATCTATTTGAGAAGTTGAAGAGAGAGTTGTGGAAACAATGATAAATACAATGGATAGAATAGAGTATGTTTTTGGTAGACAAGTGAATATGAGAATTTGGGTGTCCATGTGTATAAGCATCAATAAATATATGATTATGGAAGCCAAAATAAATAAACCCACGCTCATTCTCCTCCCTACCATATTGGCATCATGAAGCCTCATAGGCTCTAGCAAAACTGCTAAGCAAGAAAGGTGGGAAAGGTCCATGGAAAATATGATGAAATCTTGTCATATATCTGTGAACCCCTAAACCTACAATTGCACAAGAACAACAAAAAAATCAAGATGTTAGATAAAATGCAAAAAAGAATGAAGTATTGCCCATGAAATCCATTGGCTAAAGCTTAAACTAGGAAAATGAAGAACAAACTAAATAAATGAAAGTAAATCCTAATTAAGTGAGAAAACTAGTGATCCCATGGGGGAATTAGTGCCAATTGAATGTTGAAATTGGCCCTTTCCCAACTCCTAAATTGCAATGTTGAAGTGTGTAGATTGATCAAATCTTCTCAATGATATTTGAGCATAACCTAGCTAAGAATTGTGAAAATAATGAAATATGGAGTGATGTGCACAAAATTGGCTCTCAATGTTAAGAGAGTAACTTTGCATGAAATTGTGGATGTTGAATGAGGAGAGAAGCCTCCAATTTATAGATTCTAATTTGGAAGAGAGGGAAATATTTGGGCAATGTGGGACTAACTTTCACCCAATTGTTGAATGCCACTTGTCACCATGTGAATGGTTGATGGTTGTGCACATTTTGGCCAAAGTGTCAATAAATGCAATTAGGTGGAATTTGAAATTGAGGAAATGACATGTGAGAGGGAAAAATGAATGAAATAAATTTCACTTGGCTCAATGTACAAGCACATGTAAGAGGAGTGAATGCTTTGTTGGAAGTTCTCCTCCAATTGGACTTTTTGAATTCAAACTTCAGGGCATATTCCCTTTTGATGCCATGTCAGGGAAAGCATAGATTTAATAAATGAATTAAATCTATTTTCATGTGCAAGTTGCATTCTCTATAGGATTTTAGTGATAGGGATTAACTTAATCAATATTTTGATTAATTTAATAAAAGATTAAATGATTGACAATTTTGACTTAAATTGATGAATTTATTTAAATCATAATTGAGAGGAAATGATTAATTAAATAAATGATTTTGATTTATTTAACTAAGTGGGAAAATGTTAGATTAAATAAAATAAGGTTTAATTTATTTAATTTAATAAGAGGAATTTAGAGACTTTAATCAAATAAAATGATTTATTTAATTAAATAGAGACATATGGTTAATTGAAATAAATTGATTAATATAATCAATGGAGGAGAAAGACTTAATCAAATAAATAATAATTTATTAAATTAAGAGACAAAAGATGATGAAGAGTTGAGAGTATGATTTAGGAGGAAATGTCGTTAGTAATCAGGATCAGGTGTGCTGAATCGAATTGTACATTTTGCCCCTCTTTGAAGCAATGTACTTGGTGCATTGATTCAAAGAATAAACTGTTGTGATCAATGTTCAAAATTTCTCAATTTTTTCAAATGCCTCACTGCTATCCTGACAGAAGGATATTGTTGGTATATTGCCCCCTCGAGAGATTGGATGAGAGATCGGATGAAAATTTTGATTTTTTAGATGATCTCGCAAAAAAAGAAAAGGTGCCCGATAGGTTAAAAAAATGCCCCGAAATGCCAAAAAATGAATTAAAACACCAAAAAAGATGCATAATGGCCCTCATTTGGGAAAAAACGGGATCGAGGGACCAAAACCCTAGTTAGATAGCCAAAATTAGGTCAAAAAACCCTAATTTTAAGGCTTAAATAGACCTTGAGGGGTCAATTTCACACTTTGAGCTCTGAGTCTTTGTCGAAATGGCACAATGATAGCTTCCCAGGCACATGTTGGAGAGAGAATGAGTGCACCAGCAGCCAGTCGGTACAGGACCCATGGTATGTACCCTTATTCGACTTTCAATTTTTCTATTTTACGTGCATTAAATAGGGTTGAAGTCTCCTTTAAGTTGAGTGGCACTATATAGTGCCACTGAAAATGTTTTATCGGTGCCGCGCATTCCTGTATTGGACCACATATGCAAAGAGTGCCACACATCTTAGTTTGGAGATTAGGGTTTTTCGGTCAAATGCCACCGCATATTAACATTCAATCACGTGGCTCACTTAGGGATTTAGGGTTTCACAAAAAATTCGACCGCATATGCAAACTCAACCATGTGGCCCACTTTGGAACTTAAAAATTTGCAAACTCTATTGTGGAGGTGCAGTTTCCCACTTTCCAAACTGCATCGCATTTGCAAACAGTGCCGCATTTGCTATTTTGGATGCAAAAACTCAGTGTGAGATGTAGATCTTTTTCTTTTTATTGACGTGATGGTATCCATTATGTAGGAGGAGCTTGATGTACTTCACTCATGGGAGCACAGATGGCTAGTGCTCTTTAGATTGCAGGATATGCATGAGTTGGTTCAGGAGCAGCTTGGTACTCTTGGTCTTTGGTATATTGCATACATCCATCCTATTCGGGCACACTTAGGCATGATGATAGCCTTGTTCGAGCAGTGGCACAACGAGACTTCTTCGTTTCACGTACCTAGCGATGAGGTTACTATTACCCTCGAGGATGTCTAGTACATCCTCTGATGTCTAGTGGGCTAGAGTCTTCTATGATCCAGATTCTAGCAGGGATGCTTGCTATGGTGTTATGGAGCTTGATGAGATTCAGTTTTTTGATGGGTAGATCGACTTAGAGAGATACCATGGCAGCATACACATTTATAGGTTGATCAACACTGCTATCATTTTAGGCTTTGTGGTACCTGATCGGCTAGGTTGATATTTTAGTCTAGGCTAGGGACTAGCATGGCAGTAGATGGTTCACCACAGGGAGTGCTTCATGAGTTTGCATACCTAGATAGCAGGTCCCTCAGGGCCGGAGCTACTTTACTGCATATCTGGGCATGGGAGTGGATCCTAGTGCTTCACCCAGATGTCACACCAGTTATTCTTGAGACAAATGATCATGTTGTTTGGCGGTACAGCGGGGAAGAGATTCACTCTACCTACACTAGAATAGGTGGTCTTGCACACTGGCGACGAGTTCTCGATGAGATGGGAGAGTTCATCTAGAGACCCTGGATGGGCATTGGCCCATGGTATGATGATGTTCAGTAGTTGTTCTATGTCAGATAGGATAGGTGGATGCAGGGTCAAGAGTATACTATGATAGAGTGGTATCTCCCAGATAGGGTGGTGTGCCAGTTTGGAGAGGTACAGGACAGGCCTAACGAGTAGTTCATGGTGATCTTCACCTGTATGACTAGAGAGATAGCATGGGGCCAACCCATTGCATCATTTGAGGTAGTATCCTCTTTTAGGTAGCTGGTGGCCTGACCATGGTTATATGATCAAGGGCCAGCAGATGCATGGGTTACTCCAGCATACAGAGCTTGGTTCAGGCCTCCCCTTATACTGATAGTTCCTGGTGTAGTAATTCCATGACGGAGGCCCAGAGGTAGGAAAGCTTGTAGAGGTAGAGGAGGAGGTGGATGACCTCCTCATTAGACACCTCCTAGGGATCCAACACAATAGTCACCTCCCTGATTAGGGGACCAAGATGGTTAGTCGAGAGTAGTCCCTCAGTAGCAGCCAATAGCATAGCCAGCCGCATAGCCAGATCACAGAGACACACTAATCCAGTAGTTGTAGGGTCAGATCCAGGTTTTGACAGCAGAGTGGGATGAGGCATGATCCGAGAGGGATCAGGATATTGGTGAATGATGACATATAGAGAGCACAAATTCCTCATCTCGGAGCCGGTCAGTTGCACTACAGGCATACAAAGAGGTTGTCAGGGAGGCCGAGTATTATCGGTAGCACTATAGACAGGCAGTGCCACTAGCAGGCCGAGTGCTAAACTTCTCCCAATAGGCATGGATGCGACTACTAGAGGATCACGCTGACATGCAGGTGGGAGACTGTGAGGGGCACAACCAGCAAGGCTAGCCTTTGATCACATACAATTTATTCCTTTTTTTTAATTCATGAGCTGTATTGTTGCCCCTATTGTACCATGTTTTTAAATGTACACTTGATCCGATTTTGTATCATAACAGTGTTTGTTTTTATGATATATATATATATGAGATGATTCGCCTTTATGATATGTATGGATGCATTCTAACTTTTATTTGATGCTATGAAATAAGATGTTCCTATTTCTTATGCTAATGCAATATGATGTATGTTTCTAATGGATGCACTTCTTTTTATATATTTTTCATGCATTTTAATAATGATCCCATGGATGTAATGTATGCTAATGATTATGTAATGGATGCAAATGGTAATGAATGCTAATTTTTATGTATGATGTAATGCTTTCTTAAGATGCTTAGAATAAAAAATTTATATTATCCCTCACAACTTAAGATAATGATATGATGCAATATGCTTTTTATGCTAATGATCTAGTGGATACAGAGTGTATGCATTGGCGATGTTCCGATTACTGTCATGATACCATGTTAGTATGGAAAGAAGATAGAAGAACTTAGAAACAATGAGTTAGTTAGGACGATGATGATTTTTCTTTTCCAGGAGTTGGGATTTTCAAAGGGTCAATTACGTTATGTTTGATAACACATCTAGGTACGATGCATCAAGATATAAAGAACCAGGATGGCATTGTACCCAGTGTGATGGATTTTGACTTGATAATTAGATAGGAGTATTCTTGTTCACACTTAACATACATACTTCATTCAGGATTTAGTTCAGATATTCTAAAAATCTCGGGCGAAAACATAAGAAAGCAAGCTTTCCTATGTGGTCAACAAGATATCTAAAACATCCTCTCCACAAACCGAACAAAGCACATATGACTGAGTTATTTTACAAGTTTATCCCACATGCATAGTAGATAAAAGAGACAATGATCCTTGCCCCATTCCTTTCTCTTTAAACCTTTTTTGTTTAGGAATCATCGAGAGGTCCTCAAAATGAGCACAAAATAAGATAAGCCAATAAAAGATTAAATAAATCAAATCAACAAGCTAATGTTCTTCATACCGCTAGCCAAGACTAAACTACTACGAGGTACCTGGTGCTTATTTCCATCATGGGAAATTTTCATCCTAGGACATGTTGTGATCAGGGTTTTGATGGGACTGATTGGATAATGAGCTATTGATATTCCAAGTTGACCAACTTGCCTGCTTACTGACTTAGACTTTCAAGACTCTAACGATTAGGATGTTCACTTTTGAACTTTCTAGAGTTTCTTTTGAATGACCCACCAAAGTGTGAAGGTGATGATTGATTTTATTAGGAATGATGACTATCGCAGGTGAAAGCAAAAATGAGATGGATGCACCATTTTGGATATTTTAGATATTTTGAGGTTGTTTTTGGTATTTTCGAGATGTCTTACAAATGTTTTTGGTATTTTTGAGATTTAGGATGAAGAGACTAACTTAAAGACCTATCCTAGGGGTCTTGGGAGCTGATCCATAGATTAGCCTTGCCTACGTTATACATGTAGAGACCACGTAGTTCGATAGACGATAGACTTGACTTAATGATGAGATACATGGGAAAACAGGTTGCCATTTTATTGCGACATATGCCTAAGGACTAACCTAAGATGTCTCAGGGGATGATCAAAGATCAACCTTGCCTACATTCAAGCTCAGAGATGATGTAGTTCAGACAAGGTGGAAGACTGACAAGACTCAATGATGAAATTTTTCAAGATTTTCTGAGATTTTCGACATGTTTTTGGGTTTTTTGATGAATTTTCCAAATGTTTTTGGATTTTCTGATGTCTTGGGAAGAGCACAAAAATATACACAAATCTAATCCAATGCTAGTTTCAAAGACCTACCACCAGCATTAAGCGATAGACTACTTCAATAAAGGCAGGACAAACTGAGCTTAGGAATATGCCAAGTAGTACTATGGTGGAATATGATATGGGCATCAACTCAGGCTATGGTATGGATGTGAGCGGATGGGTGGATGGATTAATGAAATGTGATGGAATGAATGGTTGAGTTGTGTAGATCTTGGTGGACAGGGAGTGCTTTATTTACACTTGGCACCTTTTTGCTAGATTTTCACCAAGGTAATTGTCCAAAGTGCCACCAAAGTGATTTTCACTAGAGGACGATTTTTCCTCTTTACTGTTTTCAATCCTTTTTCTGATTTTTTAAGATTTTTTTATTTTTTTATATTTTTGTTGCCGCCAAGATGCCTATTTGCCAAGTTTTCATCAAGGTGACCAATTTTTCAGGACTTTTTCTAATTTTTTGTATTTTTTAGTTTTATACCTTGCAAGTTCTTAGGCATAAAACTTTTTGAGATGGGAGCTATTCAGAGGCTCACCTTCTGGTGTTACTAATTGATATGCTCCTGATTTATAGCTGGCTATGATGATGAAAGGTCCTAGCTAGTTGGGTTCAAATTTTTCTTTACTCTTTGGATTTGACACATTCTTTTGGTTCACTTTCATCACAAGTTCACTAAATTGGAAGGTGCATTGCCTAATCTTCTTGTTGTATGTTTATTTTAGATGATTCTAATAGAATTGTAGATGGTTGAGGGAATCCATGTGCCATTCATCTAGTAACTCCAGCTCATTCAGTCATGAGACCCTGTATTCTTCATCTGTGATGAGGTTTTGCAAAGATATTCTTAGTGATGGGAGCTTGATCTCAATTGGGAGTATGGCTTCTAATCTGTAGACCAGGGAGAATGTGGTGGTGCCTGTTGGCATGTGGAAAAATGAGGAAAACAAATGTTCTCAAAAAAGATCTCTAATATTGTAGTCTTTTTTTTGTTGTGATAATTTGACGAAAACATGTATCTCAATAAATAATTGGCATCATGGGACTTGAAGATGGCTAGAGAAACATGGATAGATGGAATATATAGAAGAGTTTAACAGGCCCACCATCACATTGTAACACATATATGAAATTAACAAATTCCTTGTCCTATCAGAAGCACATGGAAATGATGCGTGGTTGCCCTCCATAATCACATAAACCACAATTTATAATGGTTATAAGAGGGGAAATCTTAAATGGTAATTTTTTTGCGATAAAAACAATCATACATTTGACTTCAAAATATATATTCTAGTCCACCCATTTCATTTCTACATGTGTGTATAGTTATCTTTTCAAGCTATCTAAAAGATTATTTACATATACTTGTTTATTAATATGGAAATTTTGTGGATGGGTCTGCAATTCAAACAGATGAGAAAAAATTAAAAAAAGAACATATTGATACATGATTCAACCTACACTATTTGGTAATAAATATTGAAGACAAGTAGAGAAATTGTATAAGAGGTGTTAGAATAATTTATTTATTTTTCATGTATTCTGCTCTCTACTTATTGTTCCTTGTTATATGTTTGTATCTTTGGTGTTATACCCATTTTCGAGACTCCAAAGAGATTATGGCTCTATATGGATGGAGAAATTGTAGTGAAATCTTCTTTCATTTGTTAAAAAATATGGTTAGGGTTAGTAATTTTTTCACCCTTCCTTTATTGTTTGTAGTTATCTTTGTTCATCTTTCGTGTTATACCCATTAACATAGGAGCAATTGTAGATTAACATAGGTGTAATTACATATATATATATAGAGAGAGAGGGGGGGTTAGTATAAAACCATAAAGATATTCAAGACAAAATTAATAGCTCTTTTAGATTTTCTCTATTTTTCTATAATATTTAGAGCCAAGTAATGTAGCTCAAATTTTCAATTAAGTTTGTCACGTTATAGCCATTTTGCATAGGTTATTGCTACCCATTGGCTTTACAAGTTCTATTTAATGTGGGTTAATTGCCAAAGAATGTAGCTAAAATTTTGAATTGACAAGCCAACTCTTACATAGATTGCTTCTCTTATATCAATATGTTTAATGTGGTTTTTTGGTTATATGTCATTTACATATGATTATTAAGTTTTTTTCTAATAGTTCTTTTACAATTTCTCTATTTTGTCTCTAATATTTAGTGCCAAATAATGTAGCTTGAATTTTGAATTGAGAAGCCAACTATTACATAGACTCCTTATATTGTATTAATAGCCACTTACCCATAATAGATTTTTCATTATTGTAAATCACATGTTCTATTCTCCATGTTCTTAAGTTCTATTTAATGTGAGGATAATAGAAGAGGTGAACTACAACAATCTATAAACACATTGTTCACAAAGAACATATAACATTTTCTATTCACACAAAACGTAAAACTGAACATACCTTCGTAGTTACTACACTAATTTTATCTTCAATACCTTTTTATTTTCATACTAAACCTCTACGGGTATGTTTAGGATCATGATGGGCAAAAAAGTGGCAATATGTAAGTGATATGATGGCCCATGTGGCTAACGGATTTTTTTTTACCCAAAATTGATGACACAAAAAGGGTTTTTAAAGGATATTATTAGCTTTCCACCAATATAGGTTATTCTTTACTTTGAATTTAATAAATTATTATTATTCATTTTCTGTTTGAATTACGACTAAAGTCCTCATTGATTGGCTGATTGAAAAACATCTATAGTTTTCAAAGGGTATCACAATTTTTTAATCTAGAACATGTGTCACATTATATGCTTCACATACTATAGGATTAACAAAAAAAAATGAATTTCATGAAGTTTTGACCAAGTTAAGGTGGTCAGATGTACAATTGTTTTATATTTTTTAAAATTTGTAATAAAAAAATCATAATTAATTATTTACTTGGAAAAAAATTACAAAAAAATATGCATCACATTGGGACATGAGTCTTCTACTTATATCTAAAATCTTATAATTTTTTTTATCATTTTATTATGCTTAGGGTGGTTAGCCAGACACCTACTTCTTATTTTTTCCCTGAAATTTAAGTACTACTGCATTGACATTTCAAATTTTCACCAAATAGATTTTCTTAAAATAAAAATAAACCTAGTAATTTAGAAACTACATTCAATTTTCAACACATTCTATTGTTACATATTTTTGAAATAATATAGTTAACTTATTCAAATTTTTATGTCAAGTTCCCTATCTCTGATTTTTCTAAATTTTATTACCACTTAAGGGTCTATTTTTTCCATGATGATCCTGTACATTCCCCTATATATTTGTGTGTGTGTGTGTGTGTGCTGCCACAATAGTGGTTTACACTTTCTCAGAGATCCTGATTTTTGCTGAAATCACATATTTTTAGAAATTATAATGATTTAAGCCTTGAAAAGTTTCATTTAAAGGATTCCAATTGAAGAGGGTTTGATAAACCACATTAGACCAAGCCCCCTTGGATAGAACTCCACTATTTCTAAACCATACCTATAACGGAGTCTCCTTTACACCTATCAAAATGCTGATAAAAACCACTTTTGATTTACCTTTTGGGGAATCAAATGAATTCATTTAAAATTTATTTTTTGTAAGTATGTATTCATTATTATAAGCTGCCAAAAAAGTATAATTTTAATTAAATTTAATTTGATTATTAAATTTATTTTTTATGTCTTGTAAATGTAGTTTTGCTACTAAAAATCAAGCTCTATGTTTTGCACATGTGGAAAAATAGTAGATTATCAAAATTAAATTTTGAAAAATATGTTTAGGTTGGGTATTGATTTACTTGATCCATTAAATTTTTTTTTGAATTTTGATACATACAGAAAAAGTTATGTTGTATTCAGTCTACCTATGTCTTAATTGTAATTGGTTTGACTTTGAAACTTGATTAAGGAAAAAGTATTTAATAAAACACTATGAAACCGAATTAACTGGTTAGATATTGTAGTTAAAAATCTAAATTAAAAAAAATAGAATTTTATTCTTCATACAAAAGAATTTATGTTGTATATGGTGAGCATCACTCTTTAACTATGTTGTTTACTGATAAAAACTAGTTTTCGAAGGAGATGAAAAAAAAAATGTAATTTGATTCCAATTGTTTTGAAAAATATATATTTAGAATCTATAGACAAAACTTCACAAATCACTAGTTTGCATCATCTTCAAATTCCTCACGGTTTAGCTGCTATAGGAGCCTGAAAGTGAAGATTTAGTTAAAAAAAATCAGTTAAGTGTCTAGTTTGCCAAAAAATTGTAAACTAGTATAATGGGATAACCCATATATATATGCAATTGATCCTATGTTAATGTGTATTTAAAAAATATACATATGTAGGGGCAATTGTATGTTTATGTTTATGTAGTATAACATTCAAAAAATACACTGTTCACATAAAGCAACATGTTTTATGATATTCTCTCTCTCTCATCTATTTGAAGCTCTTTGTAAGTTGTTCATTGTGATAGTTTAGTTGTTGTATTGTTGATAACTTAAGCTAGGTAAATTTTTTTGTGCATTTAATTAAGGATTGTGTCCCCATCTATTTTTTTGCATGACATGATAGTTTAAGAGTTTCTTATTCTATTGTTCCTATGACAAGAATTGTTTCTAACTTTCAAAATCCTAAAATTTTGTAGATTCATATAAACTACAAACATGACATTGACTTGTACCTTTGGACCACTTTAAAAAAAAATGGTTTGTGTATGTTTTCTGGCCTCTCGTTATTGTCCCTTGTTATCTCTATGCATCTTTGGTGCTATATGCATTTTGTACAATAGAAGCTCTCTATAACAAACTGTTCATAGCCGTATTTTACATGTTTTTTTCTCTATATGTTAAATTTTTATTTAAAATGGGTTTTTGATCATCTGTCATTTGAGAAATTGTAAAAGAGCTGCTAGAAAATAAATTAATAATCATAGGTAAATGATAGATGATCAAAAACCCACATTAAATAGAACTTTAAAAGAGGTAGGAAAACATACACAGACCAAAAAAATTGAGACCAGGCCAAAGGTTTCCACTTATTTGTCATTTATGTGTGATGCTTGAGTGTTATTCTACTACCTCTTACAACTGTTACGTATACTACTTGTCTTGTACCAATGTGTTTCATGATATTCCTTTTTCCTTATCTATTTGAACCTACTTATAACAAACTGTTAATTCTTGTGGTTATTTTGTTTGGATGGAAGATGTTATTTGTCTTGTATCAATATGTTTCATGATTTTATTTTTTCCCTCATCTGTTTGAAGTTCCTGAAAAAAAACTATTCCTCATGATATTCTTTTTTTTAGTTCCCCATAATAAACTATTCATTATCATAGTTTTCCTCTTCTATAGTCCATATTTTAAAATTCTATTTAATGTCATTTTTTTTCTATAATATTTAGTAGCAAATAAGTGTTATTCTAATACCTCTTATATACAATTTGTCTACTTTTCTTCAATTTTTACTACCAAAGAAAGTAGTTTGAATCTTGTATGAATATGTTTCAAATTTTTCTATTTGTGTATAAGTTTGAAAAAATGGGCAAGGTTTTATTTACATAAAAACATTTTGGATCACATCATATAATTGTTGTGATAACCTAAAGAAAATGGGTATCATCATAAAGAGCTTAGTTTAAATAATTGATTTGGAAAGCTGAAAAGATAGTTGTATAAGCATGGATAAATTCAGTTGGTAGAATACAATATGTTGTGTATTTCTAGTAGTAAATCTATGACGGTGTAAGGAAAAACCATAAAACCCATGCTTGTTCTCCTCCCTACCATATTGGCATCATGAAGCCTCATGGGCACTAGACAAACCCTTGAGCAAGAAAATTATGGAAGAACCATTATAGATTTAATGAAGTCATATCATATATCACACAATGATGAAGTAGGGAAAATTTGGGTGTTTTCATATATGATTTCTTATATTCCAATACATTTTTTGCTGTAACAACTTTAAAAAGATGGGTATGTTGGTAAAGAGTTTCCTATAGAATTTTTTTCCAATAAACTGAAAAGATAATTGTAGGAATATGAAAAAATGTAATGTGTACAATAGACTATGTTTATTATAGTCAACTACATGTAAGAATTCATGCATGCATATATATATATATATATAGAAAGAAAGAAATATATGGAGTCTACTACAAAGAAAAGGGTTGAATGTATAACTTAGTAAAATTTAAATTAATAAAAAAAACCTTGTTTATGCTTACAACTATGGTCATCTTTTAGGTACCAATTATCTGATAGATGGGATTCATATCTCCTTATCCATCTATGCTTGCATTGATCCCAACATGATATTACTGTAAAGAAACATTTTATTTGAATATATAAAAATATATGTCTCTAGGTAGATGTGTATGGAATGAAAAAAAACCATTCCAAAACAACTTACAACAACAACAAGAGGCCAAATGTTGTAGATTGTGGAACACAATACTTGTAAAACCCTCCAATCTGCTATCTAATGGAGGTGGATAGTAGAATTTTTCAATAGCTTGCTATCAAAGCAACATGAGTGGCTCATTTTACAATGCAACCAAAACAATATACATCCTCACACTGCAATAGTCAATATTTCATTTGCTCCCCCTTGTGCCATCGCGCAATAGTGCTAGGATGCATTAACCCTCATGTGAGAAAATGCTTACCATTTTGTTTTCCATAAATCGAGGTAAGCAACTCCACAACTACCAACCCACATGGTCAACACACTCCACCATGGTTGTAAACAGGTCCAACCAACCCATCTGAAATTGGATGCAGACTTATCATATATTAGACAAAAATGCAATGTAGACAAGACTATATATTTTTGAATGTAATATGTAGGAAGAGTGAAATAGTGAAATGCTCAAAAGAGAATTTTGTAGATCAACACTTTCTAGCTAATTGAATCAAATAAAACTATTTGGAAAGATAGAAAGAACACATAAGAATATGTGCAAGCAAAGAATGAAGGACAAATGGAAAAACTCGGGAAATATAAACACATAAAATGGAAAATAGAACATAGTTGTAGAATTTGAAACTTATTCGTCAAATGCAACACAATATTTTTAAAAATTTTTCTAGAGTATGTGTGTATAGTTTAATCTACTAAAATGTTCAAAATATGTTACTGACTTATATAATTTTTGGCCTCTACTTATTGTTGGTTGGTATCTCTATGCATCTTTAACAATAAATGTTGTTTGTATGTGCATATGTATCAATTTGTAACAGCTGCAACTATATGTTTAGAATAAGTTGCATGTTAAAATTGGTTGAAAGAGAATTGTATGCAATGTGAACCCTATGTGAAAATCATGAAGACTCATGTTCTTAAGAAAATTTCCAATAAAGAAAAGTAGAAAAGACTGATGGTGAATTTGATGGAGTATTGTATATATCATAAAATGTTAAAATTGCACAAAATGATTATTTTAATATATCATTCCTTAGATTGCAATGGTATATTTTACAAAATTACATTTAGAATAACATAATGAAAATGTTGTGATAATTTTATGGGAAATCGGTATCCTAGTGATGAACTCTATATAAATAATCAATCAGATAACCTGAAAGGATAGTTGTACACACATGAATAAATGCAATGGGTAGAGAAGAGTATGTTTCTGGAAGCCAACTATATGGAAGTTTTTTTGTACATATCTATCTAACTAGAAAGAAATATTTGGCATAAAAGGAAAAAGCACAAAACCCATGCTTGCTATCCTGCCTACCATATTGGCATTATGAAGCCTTGTGGGCTTTAGCAAAACCCCCAAGAAAGAAAAGTATGAAAAAAGCATGAGTAATTTCATAGAGTCTCATCATATATGACACAATAGCAAAGTTGGGAAAAATTTGGTGTTTTCATATATTATCTTTCATATTGTAGTGGTTTTTTTGCTCAAAGTTGGGGAAAATCTGGTGTTTTCATATATGATGTCCCATATTGTGAAGAGTTTATTCTTTGAAATGTCATATATGAAAAGTATGAGACATCAAAATGTTGAAAGGAGAAGTGGTAAAATTAATATTTATGGGTGCATATATACATAGTGAATTTAACAAAAATTCTATTGATGAACATGCAAAAGACAGTAAACAACAAGAAAATTATCTTTAATGTGCAAGGCTGAAGAGGATGGAAAACATTGAATAAATAGGTGCAATTTAATGTGGTAGGAAAAATTAGAGTATATAGGCACATAAAATGGAAAACAGAGCATAGGTGCATAATTTAAAACCAAACACTCAAATACAACACAATAAATTCTTGAAAATGTTTCTAGAATAGTTGAATATATATTTTAATAGACTGGAATGATCAAAACATTTCACTGACTTGTAGAATTTTTCCCCTCTGTTTATTGTTCCTTAGTATCTCTGTGCATCTTCGACATTATACACATTTTGCACAGGTTATTACTTGGTATGTTTCTGTAAAATTGAACTTAAAACCCTTAAAAAGAGGATGGTATATGGTATGGAGCCAATATGAAAAGAAATATTTTGAAACCTTATTTCATAATTTGAAACACAAGGTTGGGACAAGAGAATTTGGCATAGGTTAGAGCTGTTCCAATCGGGCCTCTTCGTTGCGACATCAAGAAGTTTATTTTATGTTGCTTAGTCTAGAGTATCTCAAATGAGAATGTTGGATCAATGTAGAGTCTTTCAATTGATTTAACATGAGAGATATTTGTAAAAGTTAGCCCCTACCCTTATTTTTTCCTATGTCTATTGTTGCTCTATCTAATGTTAAGCATTGTGCTTTATGTATTGTGATTTCCTGTGCCATGGTGAGTGGAATTTGTGTTGGACTACCTCAAGTTATAGCTGGGATGGGGATGTCTCTTGGGTTTTATGGGTCCCATGGTGGTCCAATTTAGTTTTGGAAATGAAAAACAACATAATCAGGCGGATTTGGTTGTTTGTAACGTGCACTATACACAATAGCTGTAACAAGACCAAGGGATCCATTGACTAGGCCATCTTGAATCCACAAATTTGTTGTTAGCATCACCTATTCACCATCACAAAGTAGTAGTTCTGGGAGAAGCTAGTCATCATCTCCATAATCATATGTCTTTTGTTGTGCTACTCGAGTAGTGCTAATGGTTATGGGTAGGTTTAATTGTTTGATCAATTTTTTATTATGGAATGCGAGTCAGTCAATTATGGAAAAAAAAAGTGTTGCAACATCAAATTCTTCTTTTTCTATAGGTGAAAGCATAATATTTGTTTGTTTTATAAGCTCTTCCCACTCATCATGGAGAGCCTCACCATTTCTTATATAAAGAAGCATTTACCTAAACTTGTTTTAGACATGACTATCTCCTTGTTGGTGGAAAATAGTCTCCAATGTTATGGAGACTGTAAAAGTATGTCGTAAGGCTACAGTTGATGAGTGTGAAGCATAAATAAGAGTATCCATGGCTAGTGTAAACTGGGAAAGATCACCAAAAAGGATGATAGAAACACCACTGAATGGTTGCCTTTGGTTATTATGGAATGCTTGGCACAACCAACAATCTATTTTGAGTAGCAACTTTGGGCCTAGAAAACTCATTTCATCTATCAAAATCATGTATTGAATATATTTAAATTGTTCTTGGAGTATTGTCAATGGTTTTCCTTGCAAAGGATTCATATCTTTTATGGGAATGTGGAGGGTTGTATGGACTATGGAGGCACATATGTTGTATGTAGAAACATCTGTAGGTTCCAATGTGAGTAGTGGGCTATTGCATCTAGTAGTAGAGGAATTTACTTGCTGTCTTATACAATTTATCAAAAAGGATTTAGCAATGCTAGTTGTTCCTTGAATGATCATGTGGAGAGGGCCTTTGGGGGAAGGTTGCATGTGATGGGATTGGATGATTTGAAGAGTTAGCTATTGTTTTGGTGAAAGATGATGGGCTGATGTATTTATAGGAAAGGATTGTATTGAAGCTTTCTCAAATTGCACCTTGCCAGAGGGTATGTGTAGGATCATGATGGGCCAAAAAGTGGTGATATGTAAGTGATATGATGGCCCATGTGGCTGATGACTTTTTGTTTACCCAAAATTGATGAAATGAAAAGGGTTTGTAAAGGAGATTCTCAACTTTCCACCAATATAAATTATGATTTACTTTGAGTTTAATAAATAATTATTATTCATTTTCTATTTGAATTATGAGTAAAGTCCTGATTGATAGGCTGATTGATAAACATCTACAACTTTCAAACAGTATCACATTTTTTTAATCCAAAACATTCATCACATTCTATGCTTCACATAATATAGGATTAAAAAATTAAAAAAATTGAGGTTCATGAAGTTTTGACCAAGTTAAGTTAGTCAGGGATACACATTTTTATATTTTTTAAAAGTTGTAATAAAAAATCATAATTAATTATTTACTTAGAAAAAAATTACAAAAAAATATTCATCACATGAGGACATGAATCCTCTAATTATATCTAAAATCTTATAAAAAAATATTATCACTTTATTGTGGTTAGGGTGGTCAGACATACACCTACTTTTTATTTTTTCCCTGAAATTTAAGTACTAATACATTGAAATTTTAAATTTTCACCAAATATATATATATATATATATTTTTAAAATAAAACCTAGTAGTCTAGAAACTACATTCAATTTTCTATGGATTATGTTGTTACATTTTTATGAAATAATATAGATAACTTATACAAAATTTTATGTCAAGTTGCCTAACTCTGATTTTCGAAATTTCCATCACCACTTAAGGGCTTATTTTTTCCATGATGGTCCTGCACATACCCCAGATGGAATGAACCGCAGAGAAAAATTATGAAGTTCTTCAAGCACATGGTTTATATTTCATGAATGGTTCATATCAAAGACTCACCTACCCAACAATTGCAGCTGATTTATAATATAGTTAGTAGTAGCACCAAGTGAAGAGAAAACTTCCCTTTCATATTCATCCATAGAAGATTGATGGTTGAAATCATCACTATCACTCCCATGTTTTTCTTCAATCGTGGATGCAACTGTAATTCTATTAACATGCCAAGGATCATAACCATTCATTTTTAAACAATTTCAATTTTGTATAATGTCTTGTTTGGCAAGACCTATATCTATGAGTATGTTTCAAAAAGGCTTGTATAACATGAGTTAAGTCCAAAAATATGTCTCAAATATTTTTGTATCTTCAAGGGGAAATATCTTAAATAAGGGGTACACAAGAACAATTGTAGGTTGGTGTCTCGATTTCTATTTGTCCTTTTTACGGTAGTTTGAATGTGTATATAAGTAGGTCAAGTCAATTAGGGATAAACCACCTAGATCTAGAGGCTTTTTCATATAGAAATGAATATAATATTTTGGCAAGCCTTCATCAACATCATGTTTATTTATTCAAAACCATGCCTTTTTTCCAACATTCAAGTGAACATATTGTTGACTTCAAGTGACAAGGGGAATTTTTTGTAACACATGGCACCTCTTTTGTGTAGAGATGTCATGGACCACAAGAATGTTCATCATGAATTTTTGATATGCAAGTAGTGTTTTATCCTCAACTATATTTTTATTTGCAAGTCTTTTCGACATATCAAGGTAATTTTCTGAATTCTTCTCAATTTAGTTGCATATATGGAGATATAATTTAATATAATTTTCCTAGAAAAAACTACCTGGCAGTCAATATTGGTACGCCAGATTCAAATCATGGGTGGGCTATGAATATCTAGGCGATCATCATTTCTTGTTGTCTTGTAGGATTTGTTAGACTTAGCATCAAATGCCAATGTAGAGGTAAGTTGTTGTTGCCAAGGTTCTTTATAGCGGCATTGTAATTGCACTCCTTTTTTCCTTCAACAAGTATATTCAAAGAATTTTGTGTGTCTTTGAATTGTATTTAGCAACTCTTCATAATCTATGATTGGATCACTAGAAATAATTTGGGTCATGGAAAGTAAGCACACATTTTCTTAAGAAAAATGATGCTTTCTAAGAAATCTTTGTGCAGAGGAACATGGATTCCAAGCTAAAACATATCTATCAAAAAAATTTCCTTTCCATGGTAACATCATGGTGATTGGACCAATCAATAGTGTCCATGTTCAAGGCTTTTGGAATCCATAAAAAATCATGCACATGTACAGAGCCACGATGCTTCCATTCATATCTATACCAATAACCTTTTGCATTCAAAAGCTTTTCAGTCACCTCTTGATAGAAAACTAAGAATCTATGACACAGATATAAAGATGTTATATGTGGATTTTGAATAACACTATCTATCAAGGTCTTTGTTGAGGGCTCCATCACCAAATGAGCCATAAAAGAGAAAATGTTTTGTAGATTAGACCATTTTGTGTCTGCACAACTTGGAGTGAGAAAAAGGTTATGTATCCCAAGTTGTTCAATCATTGTAGATAGTCGGGCTCAGCAAGAGTTCCAAAAAGAGTGAGTCCCACACAACGATGCACCAAAACACATCAGTTGCTTTTCTATTTTCTCATTATGAGTAGCTTGAAGTCATTCAAACAATGTAGACAAAGACTTCATAAATTTGTCTTGCAAATCTGCTCAGATGAAGACAAAAACAATTTGTTGACTAGGATGTCTCACTATCAAGTTGTAGAGGAAATACCGAAACCTAACATGTTTGCCAAATTTGTGGTCAAAAATATCATTAACTGGAGGGCATATTCATGCAACTTAATTTGAATATTCCTTGGTTGGAGGGGAAGTGTTGTTCTAGTGGGGAACAATGTTGGAAAATCCATTGTAAATAAACCTTTAGTGTTGTATTCATTAACATGAGAAGAGCTAATTTCATACTAGAACAAGATATTTTGCTCCTTTTTTCAATTTTTAATACATTTTTTATTGCTTGGAGCTTTTGTGTAACATTTGACAAGAAAGGAGTAAATAATGAAAAGGTTGAAGATCCATTTTCATGTTCAATAGTATTTGTTGAGTTGGTTGATGGCATCAAATATTAATTAGAAACTTGCTCTATTGTATGCAATAAATTAGAGACATCGGCAACAATATCAAGTAACATATTAAGATCCTCAACACCAATCTCAACATCATTGTATTATTTTTCATATTGGATTTTATATTTTAATACATCCATGACATTATTTTTATTAACATAGTAGTCATAGTTTCCACCTTCAATGGTGGTTTATCATATGATCACAACCTCAAGGTCTTGTAATTGGTGCGACAAAAGTTTTACAATGCTCGAGATATCTTGAGGAAAGCTTATTGTGTGACCATTGTATTTAAATTTCCCACCTCTAGCATGGGACACTTGCAATACTCGAGTGACCCTAGCAATAAGCATTTCTTCAACCTGTGTTAGCTTTTCTAGCAAGAATGGTTGTGGGCCTGGGTCCATGCCATTTGCAGAGCTAAAGCGGTGGAAGCCTTTTTTAGAATAACATCTAGCACACACGGTTGTTGAACTAGATACATGAGTGTGCATCCTAATGTATATTTCTTTTCATATTTAACAAACAACAAGGTTCAATAATGCATCTATGCAGTGTCAGAACCGTTTTATCAAAGAAAGGTAGCAATCATTGAAAATTTCTTTGAGGTGTTTTTTGTGCACTGGTGCAATGGGGGAATTGAGTTGAGATTGTATATTGAACATATCTTGTGAATTTGATATCAAAATTATTTTTTCCAAACTACCTTGCACACTTTGGTAACTTAGGCGAAGAAGATAATTCGGGGCAAAAGCAGTGGGATTTACCATTTCCAATGGGGTTGCAAGGGAATATTGATAGCATACATGGGATTTGAGAATATTAAATATAGAGAATCCAAACCTTGTTGAGTGTGAGTTTTTTTTTACCTATATAAATAATTTTTCATGATTCATATGATACTTAATTGGCATAACAAGGTGCTAAGGGTCAAAGATTCAATCTTGGAATTTGAGAATAAGGACCAGAAGGTTCAATAAAAAATATATTATTAGTTTTACTTATAATAATATTTTCATGATTCAATTATTGCATATTAGAATGACTCAAAGGTAAATACCTATTTCTCTTATTGATTGATATGTTCCATTCTAGTTTTCGAGACCTAGCATTTAAAACTTGTTGAATTCATAAAACAGTTTATGCTATTTTGTGGTAGGTGTGCATACATTGTGCACCAGTGTATTCAATGTTAATATCAATTTTTTTTTATTACACTTAATAAACATGATACCGTACGTATTAACACTATTTGCATCTCATTTCACAAATATAGATATGTGCACATAGGGAAAATTAACTGGCACACAACAAAAAAAAGCAAAACAACATATAATGTATAACATTAACTATGTTATTACATTGCAACCATCACCACAAAAAGGAGGCCATAAATGAAACAATATTAAAATATTTTATGCTATTTTATGGCAGGAATTCATACATTATCCACCACCATATTCAATGGTGATATCAATTTTTTTTATTAAACTTAATATATAGGTTATCATACATATGAATATTTGTTACATCTAATTTCAGAAATGTACATATTTGTACATAAGGAATATTATATGGTACACAACAAAAGAGGTAAAAACAACATAAAATTTATAACATTAATTATTTTATTGCATTGCAACCATCAACACAAAATGGAGGCCATAAATCAAACAACATTGGTTACAACAACAACCTAAATGGAAAAACCCACAAAACATGAAAATTTCACAATAACAAACCCATGCAAAACCATCACCAACAAATGAAAACCAAGCAACAAGATACATTGGCCACTACTATCACCAATGGTGAAATCGATGTTTCTTATTGCATTTAATATAGTTTAGAAAGACGATAGAGAAGGCCATCCAAATTAAAATGGTAGGTTGCATGAACATTAATTGTTGTATGGTTTTCTATGTAGTTGCGATGGTTGCAAAGTATGAAAATAGTTCATGTTATTATTGCTAAGGCATTGGTGGTTGTTGGCCTATGGCTTTAGCGATACTACTCCTTGATGCATGCACACATACAAATGTATTATAGACACATATATCTACACACATTGGAATGAACATGTTGTATGCACTTAGAAATTTCAATTGCATACATATATGTTTATGTATATGTATATGTAGATGTATACATGTAAAAAACCACATCCACAAGTATATATAAGAACAACTATCAATAGTGATACATTTCTTGAACTATGTGATCAAACTTGTACTTTTAGAAAAGTTGGTTGTTTTGGCTCACAAATCTGATAGTAGGAAAAGCCACAGAAGAACACCCAACAATGGCTTATTCGAAATTGCATAGACTTTCACTATGTTTTCTAGGGTTTAAAATAGTAGGTAATATTACAACCATCACCACAAAATGGAAACCATACAACAATTAACGTTCATTCCATAATGGTGAGCTCCTTTATACTCATCGCCACTACACAAAATCCATACAATAATTAATTTTGATGCCACAATGATGAGCTACTGTGAAGGTACAAGTTCAATCACTTGTTGTCAAGCTTTTGTGAAGGTGGTTGGAGGTGTTGGTGATTTTTCTAGTAGAACCCAACATTTCTCTAAAGATTTTCAGCACTTATAATCTAGAAATTGTAAGGTTAGTGGCCAACACAACTAGCCTAGGATTTTGTGATCCTTACTCCACTTTCGGCTCTGTTAAACCAGGGAGGGTAATCCCAAATATGTCTTCATGAAATGTATCTAATTAATAACATATTTATACACAGATTGAATCCTAGTTAAATGCAAATAAAACCCAGCCCACTAAGGATTTGGAAGATCCTTTAAGTGAGTGACTACTTACTTGCTACGAATCAAAGATACTCCCATCCCACACAATTCTTTAAGGAAAAGGATTTTAAATGAATATTGTTCTTATTTTAAGCTCATGGTTAGGTGTGCTATTTACATATTTTTGATGCACGATTTTCTAATAAATAGACTAGTGTCTCATCAATTGGAGCAACGAATTCAAATATGTAAGAATATGTAATACATGAACTACTAATTTTAGAGATAGGTAAAATATCTTCATACTACTTTGCATCTTATGAAAACTCAAAATTCCTAAAAGAAACACTAACTATTTACCAATCCTAAGCAATTTCTTACAAAATTCTATATCCTCTTCAAGCATTTTAATCCACTCATTCAATTAAAGCTGAGAACAAAATAATACATTCAAATGGAACCATTTGAAGATAAGTGATAGCACCACTAGTATTTTCATTCATAACTCGTGAGAAATATACATAGGAGAGTATTTGTTTCCCTAGAAAAAAATCACCTACAACCCAACACTAAGAAGTATGACACCTCTCCTATACACCAACCGAAAAGGTTTCCACATCAACGCTAGAAACAAGAAATCACATGAATTTTGAGTAAGACAATCTTGACAAAAGGGCCATGGTGTCATGAAAAAAATGGGGCAAATTCATCACTCTGAGTCATTAGCCTCAAAGGATACTATCCCATTCCTTGCTCGTGGTGGAACTGGAGGAATCGTCACCACTGCCTCATTGGAATCATCAGTCGGTACTAAGGAGAGGGGATAATAATCATCCTCTGAGTTAAAGTCATCCTCATTGTATAGAGGGCTATCAGAAACCTCACCAAAAGAATTAAGTCCTCCTAGATAATGCTTACGATACTTGCACCTTTTCTTTGTCTTCTTTTCATAATCCACCAACTCTTTCACTTTGAACTTGAATAATTCTTCTAAAAAATTTCGGTTCCTCAGGCAGTAGTTACTCCTAACACCGTACTTCTTAAATTTCCTACATACCCTTATATTTTGGTGTATCAGTAGCTCCCTCTGTATCAACCTCATTCTCTGGGGCATTCTTCTCAGACTCGACAAAACTCAATCTCCTAGACCTCTGAACTAGCCTAATAGACTCTCCAGACTTACTTATCCTTCTAGTGACGAGAACCAAAAAACACCTACAAATTTTTCTGTCAAACTCAAACTCAATGCAATTTTTGAATGAGAAATATGGCAATCAACCTTCTTATAACAAGCCATGCAACTATGTCAACCATTAATTCTTCAAAGAAATATTGTGCACATGGGATGAAAATAGTATGCCTTGATCCTTTGAATCTTAACCATTGATCATATTTTGAAAGATAGATTGATGGGTAGATTACAATGCAACCACTTAAGTTTTAATTGTGCTTTTAATGCTCCTTTAAATCAAAATTTTTTTGAGTAGATAAAAATAGATACTTTGTACATAGCATCAATTAAAACTATTCTTGCTATAATTACCCACTCATATATAAGAGTTATTTCACTTGTATTTCATCTTATCAAAATAGTGGGGATTGATCCTGATCTGATCTCAAAATATCAGTTCGTACATTTCCATGCTTTATTTTCACCTTTTCCACACATATCATTAGTTGTCATGACCGAAGACTGAAATCTCAAGGATGGGACTTAAAGAACAAGGTTGAAAATAGTGCAATTTAGAAATTGTATCTTCTCGACCAAATTGGGAAGTATTCCAACTTTATTAGAGCCCACAAGAGCCTTTTAGAAATTCCACATGGCATTTTCCAACTTTCCCATCAGAAGATACAAGACATGGGAGGGGTCCTCATGGGGTGGTAGGGAGTGGTTAGGATTGAGCCACATCACAACCATCAACCATCAAATTCATCCCTTATGAAATAAAACTTTGTCCTCAAAGCTTAGTGGTCCCATAAAATTGACCAATGTCACGCCGCTCGCTAACTTATGTGACCATCTTTCTTTACTATAGTGGATAGATGAGAGCACAGGGAACAACCCTAATGAGAACATTTGCTATGACATTTACCATTTATTTTCCATAGAACAACATCCACTTCCTTGTGGAGGTACTATTCCCACCATCAAGTTGTGCCACGTGACCATCACCGACTAGCCTATGTCTTTAAATTAATATGAAACAAATCAAGATGAGCACAAAGGGAGTGGTAGAGATGTGGCCATGTCTTCAATCCCATATTTTTTGATCCTCTTTTAAAAAAGTGCTAGTCATCTTCACCAAGGAGGTCAAGCCCACCAACATACCATACACATGGTCGAAGCCCGCTAGCCTATGTGAATAAAACAAGAAGAAATAAACCAAGGTGGGAATATGAGGAATGGCTAGGATTAATTCCCATGATCAGATGACCAGCACAAAGTTCCATTTCTGCACATGCCACAAAATTTAATCATAAAAAAAGAGGGGCCACTTCTATGAAAATGAGATATTGACCCACAAGAACAAAGGTTGAGGATTTAAGTTGTTAAGATCAAGCCTTTGATAATAAGAAAATTAATACGAAGAAGAGTGTAAGGTGACCGACAAACCTAAGATGAGGGGTCGATAAGACAATAACTACGATGGCACAAGTGACAACTTAGTTCACCAGATACTGGGAAAGCAGGTCAATGCAATTTTAAAATGACCAATAATTTTTTATTTACATGCCAATTTTGGGAAGTTTTATGAATATAAAACCCTACGATAGTAATGAGAATATGACCTAAAATTAGAAACAAGGGATTAATCTAGAATTTGTAAGACTTTTAGAGTGGAACCAAGAAATTTTTTGAGGGGTTCCAATATTGGCTCATGTTGGGGACACATGCCTTTCATAGGCATGATGAGATTCCAGAATCATTGGGTGAAGCAGGCTAGAAAAAAAGGCAAAAAACTCAAAACCAACAAAAAAAAAAAAGAACAAAACATTTACACAATCTTACATAGGCCAAAATACCAGAAATGGGAGATCCAATATACACTCTAACATAAACCTCCTTCTAAGGTGAAAATTTTAATATGCACCCTACAATTTAATCCAGGATTCATTTTCCTTATTGGTGGCACTAGGCCATAGAAACCTAGGGGCAATTCCTACCCCTATTAAAAACTGACTTTTTGAAAGAATTATTGTCCTTTCATCCACATTTTCCTCTATCATACCATTGCCTGAAACATTGCCTTCTTCCTACAAGAAGAAAACTATGGTTAATACCAAAGTATGCCTAATTATAGATACTTCCACTAACATCTCTCACAACCATTATGAATATACCGTTACCAGTGTAATTTTTTTCATTCCTCTCTATATAATCAGGCATAAATTGAAACCTTTCATCATTATATGACACATGTGTGTTATGTTCATCACATGAAACATGTTCATGCTGAAAATAAAATTCCTTGCTCTTCATCTCATTTTCATTCTCCATCAAAATACCTTCCATCTGAAATGGAAACCGAAAGTACTCATACTCCTCCAAGTAGTTGGCATCATGATACTCAATATTATTAGAAACATCTGTATCAAATGTAAAACATTCATAGGAAATTCCCTCAAGGATTTCACAACATGATTTTTTTTCGCAAGACCATACTCTAACCCTATATTAGATGTATCACCAGAATCCTTAGCAAAAAGTGGATTATCTCTAATCCAATAAGGATCACCATGTTTATCAATTGATGAAGATGGAGGCTTGTCAGATAAGGGGTTCTCCATTACTTTCATTTTTGTTATAAAAGCCTCAACCTCCTTATCATGAAGATCACAATTAGATTCAAAATCACTGAAAGAGAATACCGACCAATTTTCAACTTCATTCTCATCATTAGTGGTTAATATCTCTGACTCATATTCTGAAAACACTTCATAGGAAGAACATTGTTCCTTTTCAAGCAAACACATGTTCTTATCATTATCATCATATTTCTCATTTTCAGCAAAAGGTTCCATCTCTACCTCATGAGGATAATCAAAATCAATATAAAATTTACCATACTCAATGTCATCATTATTACTAGAACAAGAAGATCCATCAATATTGCAACTATATTCAGAATTTTCAAATTGATTGCACAATGTTATGTTTTCCATAGGACAAGTGTTGGAATATTCAAAAGAATTCAAAACACAAATTTTATTTGCTTCATTTAGGTGTACATTTTCAACCTTTTCTCCACTCTCTTCTTCTTCATGTGATATCTCAGTACTTGACTCATATGGAGCTGCACAATCATTATCATCATAGGTTGAAAACATGATAGTACCTTGATGATCATCTCTAATCTTTTCAAAAAGATAAAAGTATTCACACATTTGGTCAAGCCTAACTGGATTCAATTCCTTTGGTAGAGCACTTAAACCTGGTTCATAAGATTCATACAATAAATTAATGCATTCTGAATTATCAGGTCTATAACACTTAGGAATTGTAGACAGAGTATCCATAAATCTTGCATAGAGATTATGTGATGATTCTCCTTCTTGTTTCCCTATGCAAGAGAGGGCTTGAAAAGAGACCATAGCATCATAACCACATCTAGCTTCTTGAAAATTTATTTGGGGCTCTATATGATTAGCATTTTGGAATGATCTATAAGCTAAAACAATAGGGATGTAAGTGCTTTGACATTAATTTTCAATCTTTTACTTACACCTTTCATCAATATTCAAATTCTCAAGGCAAAAAACACTTGTATTCAAATGACCTTTATGCATTCAATATTTCCAATTGTTTTCAATATTTATGGCCATATCATAGGCTTGATGTAAGGTCTTAGGATCATTATCTCTTAGCAGATAGCTCATCATATTATCAAAATCTCCTAGATAAACAACCAAACATACTACATCACTTAGTCTCAAGAACTCAAGAATATCCCTCAATGTTCTAGAAAATCTCTGGTTAAAAGTTGGAACCAACTCATTCTCTTCTTTCTCAATGCTCATAAATTTATTGAGAAAAGAACTAGCATTGATTCTATCACCAAACTGATCTATGAAAACTAGCTCATAAACTCATCCTAAGAACAAACAAAGCATTCTAGTAAATTAGAGAACCAATCTCTTGAATCTCCTTTCAAAGACTAAAAAAATAGCCTCATGATCACATCCTCATGATCTACCTCATAATCATCCATTACATTGTTGAATTCTTGCAAATGCTTACTTGTTGACTCACACTGTGTACCAATAAACTTTGGTATCTTATCTCTTATTTCAGATGGCAGGTCATTTGGGAAACCACAAATGCCATTGGAATTTATGGCTCAATATCTCCAGATGTTGAAACTTCTTTTATTACATGACATCGGCTAATTACAAACCATGGTTGCACTAGGAACCATACAAGGATGTATATATTGATGCACTTTTTCTCACGGCTCTACAAGCCTTTTCATATTATGTAATTACATAAGACAACTCAAACTTTGTTTTACAACATTATCTTAAGCTTTTACAATACAAATTTCTATCTCAACTTGCTTAAGACCCTCTAAATGAGTCTCTTCAAAGAAATTTCATACTTCACTTCATAATAGATACTACAATCAAGTGATATAGAAGTATGCCTAGAAAATAATACCATTCCCTTTCCTAGTGCTTAATCACTCAATAGGGAACCAAAATTTCTCTTGACTTTCAAATATGGTTTTCATATACAAATTTATCCTTCTTGAAAACCAAAATATGGAGAATACCTAGATATGTTGCAGCTACTGCAAATTCTTCTTTCTGGCTGGAGATCTTTGTATATTTGAAATTTTCTTCACATCTTCATCATGTTAATTTGATAGAGTCACCACCTCTCTTCATAAAGGACTGAACTTCAAGCAATATGAAGCTCTTCAAAGATGAATTTCCTTTTGGGTCTTGTCCCACAATAAAGTCACACATAAATTCCTTGAAAGTTGCTACAACACAATCACTTCCAGGTTTCAATACTTCTCAATATTTGAACAAAAATTTTAGATTCACCAAATTCTTGAATCTATGATATCACTATCTACAACTAGAGATTCAAAGTTTTCCCTAGTGGAGTCACCATTTTTGTTGGTGATTTCTCTAGTAGAACCCAACAATTCTCTAAACAATTTCCAACTCTTATAATGAAGAAACTATAAGGTTAGTGGCCAACACAACGAGCCTAGAATTTTGTGATCCTTACTCCTTCACTTTTGGCTCTATTAAACCAAGGAGGGTAATCCCAAATATGTCTTCATGAAATGTATCCAATTAATAACATATTTATATATAGATTGATTCTTGGTTAAATGTAAATAAAAACCATCCCACTGAAGATTTGGTAGATCCTTTAAGTGAGTGACTACTTACTTGCTACAAATAAAAGATACTCCCATCCCACACAATTATTTAAGGAAAATGATTTTAAATGAATATTTTTCTTATTTTAAGCTCATGGTTAGGTGTGTTATTTACTCATTTTCAATGCACGATTTTCTAATAAACTGACCAGTGTCTCATCAATTGGAGCAACAGAGTCAAATATGTAAGAATCTGTAATACATGAACTACTCATTTTAGAGATGGGTAAACTATCTTCATACTACTTTGCATATTATGAAAACTCAAAATTCCTAAAAGAAACACTCACTCCTTACCAATCCTAAGAAATTTCTTACAAAATTTTATACCCTCTTCAAGAATTTTAATCAACTCTTTGAGTTAAAGTTGAGAACATAATCATACATTCAAATGGAACCATTTGAAGATAAGTGATAGCACCATTAGTATTTTCATTCATAACTCATGAGAAATATACATAGGAGAGTATTTTCAATAGACCCGAATAACCTATTGTAGCTTCTCCTAGGTCAGGTCATCTTCTTCCTCATGATATTTTTATGGTTCTGATTCATTTCTCCTTGGATCCTGAGTTTCTTCATTAGATTATTTGTCTAGAATATTCACAATTTCCTTTTCTTTTCCTTTTCCTTCAATTTTAGGAATTTTGCATTCTTGAGGGTTGTATCCCACAATTTCTTTTTCTCTTTTCTTCTTTTTCTCCATGCCACCAGAAGAGGAACCAACTTCAATTGTTCTTATTGGAAGGGAAATATTCACCGAGCCACACTTTCCAAGCACATTCTTATAGAAATTTTCAAATTCTTGATCCTAATTAGCAAAGCTCCTAGAATATGAGTATATATGTTTGCATACTGATTTGTTTGTTTTCCACACCACATTATTGATCTTTGGAAAAAAATTCAAGAAATACATTACTAAACATATAATCAAAGTACCGAACCTGAAAGGGTAGTTTATGTCTTTTTTTAGTTGCACATTCTCCATTAGTTGATCCTTTATCAATCCGCATAGGTCAAAGTCCTAACCTTCAATTATCATCTTGTGAGAAATATAGACTACACTGGCCAAGGTCCCTGCTTCTTGGTTTCTGAAAAATACTTTATATGAAATTTTGTGTGCAATATACTTTGTAACAAGATTATTGATTGTCATAATTATCAGTTTCCTCTGATCTTCGATTATTCTGATTAGGGTTTCAACTTCTTTGTTTTGGATGGATTTCTTCCTTGGTATATCTTTTACTTTGCATAATCCAATCAAATTCTCAATTACTTCCTTTGAAATGATTTAGAGTTTTTCCAAAGTTAAAAATTCATCATGCAATCTACTCAAGATGAATTTAATGAATTCCACATTCTCAAAGTACATAAAATCATTCCAGATATCCAAATTCTTGTGTTTGGCTTCTCTCAATTACTTCAATTCGTTGGCTAATAACAAATTTCTAATAGACCTAATCTTCCCACTGTTGTATTTGTCCAAAATGATTGACCCTTTGATTTTTTTCCATTTTATTTTCGCACTTAGGTTTAACAATTGCACATTAAATAATATTAAAATTCTGAAAACAAGTGAAATACATGATAGATTTTGAGTTTCGTCGATGAATCAAATTTTCTACTTCAAAATTCTACTACTGAGTGCTCTCCTTCTTCTCTTCTTCAATGCAAAGTGACAAATGATGGTTCCAACTTGAATTTTATAGTTCACACACTTGTAATAAATGCATTTACCCTATGTTTTATGGGTGCTCTGTTTTCTCAAACAGTGATATAAAACTTCTTCTACAGAACTATGAATTCTTTGAATTTTCTTATGAAAGTTCTCCAAATGCTATACATATTATTAATACACCTTCTTGACAATACTTTGTGTTCTGATACCATCCATAGATAGGGGGGGAAATATTTTCTTGAAAAACTCCCCCTAGGCCAGTGGCCTGAAATCAATTACTAAAAGAATTACTAGAAGCATGTTCCAGTGTAGAACCATTTCCAACATCAAACTCATCCTTCCTTCCCCATTTATTCTTCATCTAATCTCTTATCTCATCTGTAGTCACTTTTTATTTTCCTTGTATATTGGAGCTCTTCAATCTATAATTTTTTTTATGCAAAATATTGCAATGTGACCATATTTATTGCAATTGTAGCACATAGTACTTCCTTGTCTAGACCAATCATTCCATTTATTTCTTCTTGATCTGCATTGATTAGAAATATGTCCAAATCTTCCCAATGTGTAACATTCAACATTCTTCATATTGACAAATTAGTTTGACACATTTTTGCATTTGATTGATTTATGACAAAACCTTTTTTGAATTGAAACACTGACCAAAAAATGATGAATATCTTGATTTCATATTAATTCTACATTGAGTAGCCATATGGCCAAATTTATTGCAAACAAAACAATATCCATTAAATTTTTGGGCATTAGGTTATCTTACCGGATACCTTCCACCTTTGTTCATCTAATTTTTTTGTCTGAAATTCTTCTGTCCATATTTGGAACTTTCTCCTTTTTCATATCCAAGACCTCTCTTATCATTTCCACTCTTTTTTCCTTGAGTCAACTCATCAAGCTCCACTAAACTGGTCTTAAACTTATCCTTGTATTCATTTGCAATAGTAAGTTCATTTCTAAGAGTAGAAATCTATTTACCAAGTTATTCTTCATTATTTCTCGATCGTTGTAGTTATTTTTCCAACTTAGTGAATTCTTCATTTATTCTTTTGTGTTCATCAGATTTATCTTTTAAGGACTGAGAAATTTTCTCCTCATTCTTCTTCCTTTCTTCAATATCTCTAGTCAGCTTCATCAGCATTGATTCTATCTCATGTTTCAGAGTAGCATTATCTCTAGCAAGCTTTTCACATTCTTTAGTTATTTCCTTCAAGGTCTAATTCAGGTGAGCATCATCCATGTTTTCGATTTCTTGTTGCTATGTCTAGTCACATATATCTCTTCTCTTCTCCCTAGATTTAACAATTTGATCTTTCAATGTCTGAATGAATTTCTTAGCATCCCTAAGATTTTCTTTCAATTCTTGGACTTCTTCTTTACACTAATCAAGGTCATCAAGTGCCACCAAAATTTGCTGCTAAAGACTACCAAAGTCCATCACATTCCAGGATCCAACTCAAGCTACTAAAATTCTTTCGAGGAACCGAATGCTCTGATACCAATTGTTGGACTCAAGGGGACACTAAGAGGGGGGGTGAATCAGTGTTCAACAAATTTTAACTTTAATAATCAAAAATTTAAACCATTTTGACATTAAATTTGAAAGAAAGATGCAAGAATTCAAAGGAAACATTCATAACACCATAACACAAGGATTTTTGCATGGAAACCCTATTAGGGGAAAAACCACGATGGAGGTTAATCCACAATTTGAGTACTCAAATAAAAGTTTTACAAAAGAGAATGCATTTGCATTTAGGTACACTGCTCAAAAGGGAAGGCTCACTACCTTACAAAAGTTCAGATTAAAACCGTCTGAAGGATGAATTTAGATAGTAGCATCTATTAATGCCAAGTTATAGTTCTGGTGAATCTCATAGATTAGATTTTGGATCCTTGTTCTGATTTTGCACTTCACTCTGCTTTTCTCTGCACTTTTCTACTCTTCGCATTACACAGATAAATTCACACTATTTATCTACTAAATTTTGCACTACACACTCACTATGTTCTCTCTCTTATCTATCTCCATCATAAAATGATAAAACGGATCTCATATATATATCCTCTATCAAGGATTTGATCATTTATATGTCGGCTTCATAAAACATTAAGTTATTTTCAACAGTTGGCTAGATCCACCACTAATTATCTATGTGTATCCTCCAAAGTTAGTTAGGACATAGAGAGGACCCAAACAAACATAATTGAGCATGAAAAAAATTAATTAATTAATCCTTATACATCTAGATTTAAACTTATCTATATTTTTTATTGCATCTATTGATAAGTTTTTGTTGAAAAAATAATTTTCTAGGTCTTTGTTGAAACCATCATTTTTTCATTTAAGGCTTTCGTTTTGTGGTGATGGTTGCAACACTATACAATTTATATTTTTTTCTCCAACTCATTGTTGACTATTTTTCTCTATCTTTGACTATAACCTGAAGCTACAAAACAACAGTCAACAATGCCTTTTTATAAATAACATAAATTTTTTAATTGCTTTGGTAAATTTATAATGCTAAATATTATTGTGGTTGTATATGTGGATTGTTTTATTTCTTATTGTGTTTGTATATGTGGACTATTTTATTGCTTTGCAGCTATCACCACTACATGGAAACCATAAATGAAATAATATGTTCAAAGCTATGCAACAACAATCAACAATGTGTATATATGTGCATCTAACTTCATATAAATATATATATTGGTGTAGATTTTATTTTGGATATGCATATATATGTATTTCATACGTTGGATGCATATGCGGGAATTTTTTGCTTGGAAATATACAAACACAAAGAGTATGTGTTTCATTTGTCTTTTGTTGTGTGCAGATATGTATGTATGTGAAATTGAATGTAGATAAAATTTATATATACTATTCGACATGTTTATTGTTTGGGGAATATGAAGTTAAATGCACTTTTTTAGTTATTATTTCTTTTAGCCTCAAAAAGGGAGCTGTTAGAATGCTAGGTTGTATAGTAAGTGTAATAAGGAGCATTTGTTTCACCATTGATCAGAGTGGTGGATGATGTATGTTCTTGCTCAAGGGTTCTATGACAGCCCATGAGGCTCCATGACCCAATATGGTAGGGTTGAGAGTAGGCCTTATTTTGTTGTGTTTCATTTTATATTTCCTATGTGAAGATATGCGTGCTTCTGACATTATATGTAGACAACATTCATATTTTTGAAGTCCACCTAATGATATATATGTATATTGTCTACATATAAATTTAGATGCATATATATCTATATAGATATTCCTTTGTAAGTGTATATGTATACTCTTTTATTGCTTTCCACCCATTTCCACTACATGGAAATTATCATAAATGAAATAATATTTTTGGAGTTGTTCAACAACAATCAACAATGTGTATATATGTGCATTTAACTTTGGATACATATATCGATGTAGATTTTTTTTTGCAACTCCAAATATATGTATTGCATGCATTGCATGTTTATGTAGGAATATTTTGCTTGGAAATATATACACACAAAAATATGATTGATTGTTTTAGCGCATTGATGGTGGTTTAACTCGAGGCTCATAATCTCTTTGTGGGGAAATGTAATAGCATTTTGATTCTATAATTCTTTGAGAATGGATTCCAAAGATTGGCCCAAAGGAGTGAAACTTCGTTGATTCAAAAAATATGATGGTCTGGGCACATTTGAATTTTGATTATTGCCAAAATTATTTCCACGAGCATTATTTGTGTTCCCTTGATTAGAAACATTTCCTTGGGTGCTAGAATTATTGGTATTATTGTTACGTTGAACACTTGACACATTAAGGATGATAGGATTCGTATTCACATTGTTAGCACCTACTACCCCATCATTCATAACATTTTTATTTTGAGTCCAAAATCATGACTTGTCATTGTTGTTATTATGGTTGTTGTTGTTGTTTGAACCCTCTTTATCAATTTTTAGAACACCACGCTTGATCAATGCACCTTCAATAGTAATTGCGTTTTCAATCAATTTTTCAGATGATGGAGGACAATGAAGTTTTAGTCTATAAATCATTTCTTGATTAAGACTATCGATGAAGATCTCCATCTTTTCCTTTTCAGGAACAGGACGAGAGTATCTAGCAAACATTCTTCTCCATCTTTGCAAAAATGTAGTGAAAGATTCCCCTACTTTCTGTTTTATCTTACAAAGATCAAGCATGGTTACCTGGTGTTGAATGTTTTAAGAGTATTGTGATATGAAATTATTTATCAACTCTTCAAAGGTTTTGATGGGGGGAGTGATCTTTGAGAGCCACTCCATGGATTGTCCACCTAGACTTTGTGGAAACAACTGCATTAAGTAGGTATCATTATGAGCAAACTCCAAGCTCATATTTTGAAAATCCCTTACATGCTCAATGGGGTCAATTTTCCCATTATACTTATCAAACTTAGGGATTTCACAATGTTTTGGAAAAGGGATCATTCAAAGACTCCTATCGAATGGATAAGGACATGTTTCATCCAAAACATATTTCTTTGTTGTTCCTCCTTGCATTTCTTTTATTTGCCCTTGTAATTCCTTGATTTGTCAAGTAAGGGCACTAAAATCATTAAGAGGAGCTTTGGGATCTTCTTTAATCCCTTCTGTATTGAAATCAACAGGTAACTTAGCTCCTTGAACAACTAATGATAGAAAGTATCTTTCCTTGTTTCTTTCTAAAATCTTTTCCATAAGAGTATGGAATTGAGGATTCTGTTCTGCCTCTTGAAGTTTTTCTTCTGTTAACTCTATAGCATTTGGATTGTTAAAGAGGTTTTCCTCCCTCTCATTATTTTCACCCATTTTGCT
>CM021102.1:302093730-302124340 GCA_007115665.2 Sequoiadendron giganteum
CTTGAGAGAATGAGATTAAAAATGCATATGCATCTAAAATATTAAAATATTGAATTGAAAAATACTATGAATGCTAAGATGTGACTATAGTAACTACACATGAAAATCTAAGATTTGAGGTCCTTTTCAACTCATGAAAGGGCTGTATTTATAGATTTTTGAAGGTAGGAATTCAATTAGCCAAGATCGACAGTCGAGTTCAAACCTGTTAGAATGAACGGCGAGAGATCGAGAATTCGAAAAGGAGATGGGATTCTGAGAGACAAAAAATGAAGAGACAATTGAAAGGTGTCTCTCATAATTAAATAAATAAATATTTAATTATGTGTGAGAGAAATATGAAAAGGCTTTAATTAAATATTACAAATATTTAATTATGTGAGAAAAGAAAAAGCCTTTTAATTAAATATTAAGAATATTTAATTTTTGTGAGAGGAGTGGGAATTTGGAAAATGATTTAATTAAATATTGAAAGTATTTAATTAAATGTGGAGAGAAGAATATCATTTAAATTGTGAATTTAAACTTGTGATAATTAATGTAAATAAATTATATAAATAAATTTAATTATTTATTTGTATTTTTCATTTCCTAATTCTTCTAATTTAATTAAATAAATAAAGTTTATTTAATTAATGCTACCTTCCTCTTAATTAATGTAAATAAATTATAAAATCTATTTAATTAATTAAGAGGAAGGTAGCATTAATTAAATAAACTTTATTTATTTAATTAAATTAGAAGAATTAGGAAATGAACAATACAAATAAATAATTAAATTTATTTATATGTAGATGACTTAAGAACATTGATTAAATAATTCATATTTAATTAATTAACAGGTTTGATCAACCATGACCAATTTTAGATGTGTACACATTCTTCTTTTCTTATGTGTACATATTTATGTATGTGAAATTAGATGTAGACAACATTCATATATACTTTTCCCCATGTTTATTGTTTTGGGAAGATAGTTGTTATTTGTTTCATCCGCAAATAGGCATCCTTACAATAATAGGCTTTATATTAAGTGCAATAAGGAAGATTAATTTCACCATTCATCACAATGGTGGATAATGTATGTTGTCACTCGAGGGTTTGGTGAGAGCCTATGGGGCTCCATGACCCAATAAGAGAGGGTGGAGAGCAAGCCTTTTGTTGTTGCTCATTTTACTTTCCCTAGGTGTAGATATGTATGTTTGTGAAATTACAGATGGACAACATTCATCCCGATATGTAGATATGTATGTATGTGAAATAAAATGCAAGAAACATTCATATATAGTCCTTCCTATGCTTATTCTTTTCATAAGATAATTATGATTTTTTTAGGCCTATTCTTAAACTTATCCACAAAAAAACTTGTTTCTTGGCATGGTTTGGCCTGCTGTCTATTCATCCAAAATTGTTGTAACCATTGAAAAAAGAACAACTACATATGTTTCGATTGACGGTTGCAATTGTCCTATTTGAGAGAAACTTAGTGCATTTATTGAAATTTTTCTTGTTTTTCATAGTAATAAAACAATTTATGCTATTGTCCATAAATACATTCCTTTATGTTGATTTTTGTTCCGTGGCCTCGAATAAATTATTTGATCTATGGTTTCTCTCAAGTGGGAATGGTTGGAAAGTGATAAAATAGTTCATGTTGTTCATGGTAATGCGTTGTTGGTTGCTTTTGTATGGCTTCAAGGATAGTTATTATTTATCTAGGCCTCAATAAGTATTTCATCAATGTTTCATCTAAACATTAATATACAACCTCCTATTGTAACAAATCCTTAATGAGGTTTAGACAAATAACTGAACCACAAATTTTAGGGGAAAGATATACTCTCTTGCATTTCTAGGATTTTGCACCTAAAAGGAGAGAGTTCTTTCCACTCCAAAATTTAGGAGGGTTAATTCAAATTATTAGGGGTTATGTGTAAGAAGTGTGTGAATGTGTGTATCTAAGTTTTGAAAAATGGGAAAAGAGGCTAACTATTGAAATGAAAGTGCAGGAAAACACATTATTGGTATGCAAGTATGTACAAGATGACCTAAGAAACATAAAAAAACTATTACAGAAATGGATAAGATTTAGGAGGTGCACCTAGAAATGAGTTGTAGATTGAAAAGGAGACTAGATATGCTCCTGATGCTAAAATTCAGGCCTACTAGGACACTTATGCCATTCTGGGTAACCTGTTCCCAAATCTGGAAAACAACACCAGAGCCTATTTCTACCAAAAGGGTATCCAAATCTATCAAAATATCTGAAAAGTAGGTTGAGTGGGACTAGGTTGCCATTGTTGGTGACTTAGTCCACTTTTAAATTTTAGGAAAATAGAGAGTGGAAATGCAAGCCCTTGGTCTGCACTTTCTGCTCCTCTAGGTATCCGGTTCTAAAAGTGAAGAATCTAGTCTGCAATGGTTCTCTAAGCTTCAAATAGGGTTTCTAAAAACTTAAAGAGATTTGACAGGTTGATGAAGATTATTCCACCTTGGTTCTTTGCCAAATCTACATACAAGACCTACAAATCACACTAATAGGAAAAACTTGTTAATTGTTAGGGCATGGTGATTTTCCTTGGTCAAACCCCTTTTGAGTAATTAAACCAAAGTGATGAAATAAGATAATGAAGCATGAAACAATGGAGTTCACCTTTCCTTGATGATAGATATTGAGTTGCAATAATGGAGGATTTTATCCTTGAATGCTTCAGAAAATATGTCTTGATGACTTAAATATCAAGAACCCTAGCTTGCTTGAGAAGGAGAGATGAGTGATGAAAGGAGAGTGAATGAATAGGAGGATTAGAATAGTAGGGTGAAAATGATGAGAAAAAACCTTATTTATACAAATTGTGTCCTAATTTTCCCAAAAATAACACAACACGGGTTGACCTTAGGGTTTAGCAGACAAAATCCCACAAGAATTTTAAGTTAAATTTGAGTTTTATGCCACATGGAACTAAGTCACCCAAGGTGGCGATTAAGTCCACCAGGGAAATTTTGATTAGTTTTTAGGGATTAACATGTGGTTAATGATTTTTTTTAGGATTTTATTCTGAAACACACTAAATTAAGGCATGCAAGTGCATTAAGGTGTCATTTTAGCATAAGAAAGGGTTGATTTAGTGATAACAAGCCTAGAAAAGTGTGAGGGTTAGTTACAACACCTTACAACACTTTTTACTAAGCCTTGGAAAGGGGTTATTTAGGTGAATTATGATGAAAGGGTATTAGAAAAGTGGGAAGATGTGTTACAACACTTCACAACACCTTAGAATCTAAGAAAAACTAGGCCAAAAACTGCAAGAAAGGACCCAAATGAGTGAAAAGTGTCAAGGCTACACTTTTTGGTGACACGTTTAGCCTCCACTTTAGTGAGAGGATGGATTTTCTTCAAACTCACACTAAAGTAGCCAAGTGATTTCAAGGAAGATCATGAAGAATGAGAAAGATGAAGGCGGTGGTCAAGCCCCCAAGATTCAAGATTCTAAGTAAAGTCGACATCAGTGCAAGATGAAACATTCAAGGGTGAATGATTTGTAGAAAAAAAAGATGCATGATCATGCAATGACAAGAGCTAGAAGGAAGATAAGAAGGAAAGTAAAAGGGTGAATCAAGCATCAACCATTTCTCTAGCTAGTTGTTGATCAGATCAAGGTTGTTTATCTAGAAAGAAGTGTACTCACTCTGGGGTGACAAGACATTTGGTTGTCCACTGGGTGAGAAGGCCCAAAAGGTGAGAAACATACACTAGGCTGGTATGCACTCACACACATAGGTGGTGTGTGAAGGTGTTTTAACTAAGTCATAAATGAAAAATTAAAAGAAATATAACAAAGAAAGTACAAACAACACCTCAATGATTAGGCCTAGTTGAAACTAAAAAAAAACAACAAAAACTAAAAACAAATGTTATACCTTTTGCTTGCTTAGCTTGTTGAGTTGGTTGGCCCTTGATGGTTCTTTTATATATGCTCCTTGATGAAAAACTTCATGCAATAATTGAGGTGGTTGAGTGATTGATGATAGTGGGTGAGTGTAATAATGGCTATAAGAATGGCTTTAAATGCAATTGGCTTGAATGACTTGTATGCAATAATCTCCAACTCTAACCCCTTTAACTTGAGGCCAAGGCTCTCCATTTAAAGAAAAGTGGACGGCTGAGATTGATCCACCATGGAAAAGATGAAGGGTTGTAGTGAGTTGAGGACTCACAAGCCCTCACATCTTTCCATATGGAGGGTGATATGGGAAAAGGACAAGGTGTCATGGAAAGGACCATGTGGCCCCAAGGTACTTGAAAATACCTTGGGATTGGAGAGTATTTCCTCATAAAGTAATTCCTTGTCCCCAAGTGGGGCTGAAAGTGCCAAGTGAGGACTTTTAGAAAGTCCACTCTTGTCACCATGGGGATTTGAAAGGGTTTTGGAGAAATAAAAGTTAATTTTTAATTCACATGTTTGGAAGAACCCAATGGATAAGACAAGGCCCTCCTAAAGGAGGTCCTTGTCCCATGTACTTGATGTGACCTATGAGAGGTCATCGGGAAGAGAAATGCATGGGGAGAATAAGTGTGATTTTTTAATTCACATGGGGAAGAGGTCAAACCTGATTAGGTAAGTACCATGAAAGGTTGAATTTAGGGCATGCTAGAAAAGGTAAGTTATTAAGATTAAGGTTGTGCAAACAGGTGATTAGGAGAATTAATGAAGATTAGAGGCAAGTGGCTAGATATGGAGGATGTGACATTAATCATGATCTTAATCAAGGATTAATTAGATTAATCCAAATTAGTGAAAAGATTATAGAGGATGGGAGAAGGAGAGAGAAAGAATGAATTTAAAATTGAAGAGGATAATTGACTAAATTAAATAAATTGATTTATTTATTTAATTTAGAGAGGAAATGGTAATGGATAAAGTATTTAATTAAATAATTTTAGGAACCTTAGAGGAAGGGGATAATAATAATTAAATATGTCATTTAATTAATATAGACGAATTAGAAAAATAAGTGATAGGACTTTGACTATATGGGAGTGGTCAAATTTGGATGTCTACAAGTGGTTATGGAGAAAGTTGTGCTGCCAGTTGGGCTTCCTGCTCAAACCATACCAAAGTTATACCTCTTGATAACTTTGATAAGGTACCACAAAAGAAAATAATGTAAGGAGTGTTCAAAGGGATTTTTCTTAGTTCATGCAAGGTCTCGTCTTAAGGAACATCATGTGTAATGTCTCCAAGAGAGGAAAAGTGAAAAAGGTCTCATCTTATTTGTAAGAGAGGAAAAGTGCAATGTCTCATCCTGAGCAACATTGTACATAATGTTTCCAAGAGAGGGAATCACAAGAAAAAGAAAATCACATAATGAAATGTGAGTGTCGAAGTATGCCCCCACTTTAAAGTGGTTTCTAACACCATTACTATGATAAATATCTTTAAAGTAGAGGAAGGAGATGGGGATATGAGAGTTTGTTCAGAAAGCCCTATGCTAATTGATATATTTGCAAATTTAGCTACATCATGAAAAGGGTAGTATGTCCCATGCGAGACGGCTTAAGACATGTCTTCCACATCCCAATATTTTTCTTATATGTTCATGAAAGGTTAATGACTAGTCAAAATATACAAGTTACATATGAGGGAAAAGGCTAAATAGCCCCTTGGCCCCACTTAATTTAGGACAAGAGTGAGCCGAAAGGATTGGCGAAATGCAAGGTTGAGTGAAAATCAGTATCAATTAGAGGAATGAGGTACCCCCACATAAGGGAGAGCACCAAAATCCTTAAGATGCTGAATTTTAATAGTCAAGGCCTTACATTCATTAGTAGAATGACTATGAACTCAGTGGTAGGTACAAAAGTAATGTTTTTCATAACATTTATTTCGAGCTTTGGGAGGATGGGAGATCAAGTGATCTTGGAGGAGTATCAACAAGATACCCTCTTGATCAAGGTTAGAAGGTTTTCCTTTGGTTGGTAACAAAGATGGGTCTTTCTTAGCATAGGATTTCATACTTATGCAAGGCCCTATAGATTATGAGATTTTGTACTCCTCTGGAAGAGTGTGTAAAATCCAAATTAGTAGTGGGTTGCAAGATGACATTGGCATTAGCCAAAGAGTCCTTTGTTAGGTGCAAAGGCTCACTTTCTAAGGTTGCTTTAGAAGACTGATTTGCGATGGTGTTGATGTGAGGGGAAGGTTTGATGATTTCAATGAAAGTAAAATAACTAGGACCATGATTAATGGTTTGCGTGTTAGGCTCAATAGAGGTGCGGATACCTCGTTTATTAGAACCACATCCTTTTCTCCTATAGCCAAGTTGTTTTATGAGATTGTAACCTTTTCCATAGATATTTTTCAATGCTTTTTGATTAAGTGATTGCTCATTTTTGGATTATTTGTCTAAAGTAGATGAGGTGGATGCTTGCAAAGGATCGGTCGATTCTTGTTTTGAAAATACTATGTTTCCTTTTTTAGAGTCTTTGTTTGTGATCTTGGATTCTCCTAGTAAAGGAGGTGTGAAGTATAAGGAACCCTAATAATCATCTAAGGGCATTGGTTGTATGAGTTCAACTTGTTTGGTGGGTGTTAGAGTGGTGAAGGGTTTGGATTTTTTTTCTCAAGTTGTAAGACACTATAAGGTTAAGGATCAACGTCAAGCATGTACACTTTTTTTTTGTAGATTTACTTCATATTACAATGAAGAGTGGAAGGCACTCAATTCATTGCATGAATCCATAGAATACCCAAAATGAGATTATATGAAACATCACTGGGCATAACATGGATTAGTATGTCTAATTTTGTCATTCCAACTATAAGAGGAAAAGTGATCACACCAGGTGACTTCCATCCTACACTATAAAATCCACTCATAGATAAAGAGGTAGGTTAAATGGTTGATTTATTGATATGGATCCTATCCAGGAGATTGACACTATACACATTAACAACATAGCCATTATCAACAAGGGTTCACTTGATCCTTATGTGTTTGTATTGAGATATGATCATGAAAGCTTCATCTTGTTTTTGCACATTCCAAAGGAGGAAGCTCACTTTGGTGGAAAATAATGTCAGCATTCAAGCCCTTAACAATAGCTGCTATGTCATTGGGTTGTGCATTACAAGTGAAAAAAATTTGTTGTAAGGATTTTTTCATCATGCTATGATAGTGAGGGGAGGCTTGAATAAGGTCCCATAAAGATATTTTAGCAGGAGTATTTTGTAGTTGGTCAACAAGGTCATGCTCCCTAATGAGTGAATTTGAGCGAGGGGCTACAGGTAAGATGGGAGTGGAGGAAGGTAAGGGTGTTGAGGTTAATTTTTGTGATCATGGATTGTTTCTTGTGTAATGTGTATGAGCAATGGTATGATGACTTGTTTGTTGTGATACATTATGCATAGGTGGGTAGAGAATGAATTCAGGTTTAGGTTTGTTGGAAGGAGGATAAAGGATAAGTTGAGGTTGAATGATATTAACATCCCTTAGGGAAGGAGAGCTTAAAATAGGCTTTGCATCTTCTTGTAAGGGCATAATATGATTATTGTCATTGTTATCCTTGCTTTGTATCATGATATCCTCCCTAGGAGGAGAGATTTTAGGAGAACAACAAGCCACATGTTTTTGACATTCAAGGATTGGTTCTTCCAAAATATCTTCGTCAAAACTAGGGGAAGGATAAATGATGGGAGTAATAATGGTGGGATGAGGAGGATATTATATTTGATTGTCAAAGGAATTATTCACATTTTCCATACTATCAACATGGGTAGGGGTGGCATCAAGAGAAGGACCACTATGTTTTTCAAATAGATTGTCCCAAATGGTAGGAGCATTAGGGAAGGGAGGGTCAAGAGACTCAAGACTCTTAGGAGAGGTATATTCTAACATCAACTTATCCTATTTGCATTGAGGAGGGATATTAGGATATGGACAATTTTGATGGTCATGGTTATGGAGACTAGGTAAGGTGATGTTGAGTAATGTTTATGGTTTAATGTTTTACAAAGGGGGATGAGGACAGGGACAATCAATACCCTCATTGATTGTATCTTCTTTCACCATGATACCTTTATCACTAATAGGAGAGGTATAGGGAGAAGAACAAGCATGATTCTTATGATTTTCAACAATAACATCCTCATCAAAGGGTAATGCAATGTTAAGAATAGTTCCAATAGTTTGGTTATTAACATGTTCTTTAATGAATTCATTATTGTAATCTACATTGAACTCAAAAGAAGGAATGTTGTATTTATGTAATCCATTTGAATCCAAATCAAAGCAACATATTTTAAAAGAAAACAAGGTATGAAGAGAAGGGAAAGAGAATACAATGTAATGACTTAGAGTAAAATATTGAAATGCAATTTTTAGATGGGAAACAAGGTAATTTTTTTATTACACTATGCAACAATCTGAAAAAGAAATGTAGTATATGAAAAATTGAAACTAAGCAGTACATGAAATGAGCTAATTTAAGATAGTTCTAATAAAATGCATGTAACAAAAACACAACTAGTTGATACAAATAGGTGATGGTAAAAAAAAGCCTACAAATAGGGTTTTCAACTTTGTACAAGGTTGTTTTAGAGGCCCGAAGGGACTAAATCGCCCATGGTGGTGACTTAGTCAACCTAGTGATTTTTTTGAGAATTTTCAAAATATTTTGATAGATGGAGGTGGTTTTTGTATTGCATAATGCAGATATAAGATAAAAATGCAGAATTTCAAAAATGTTTGATCTTTTAAGATGCAAAAATTCAACCTATATCCACTTTCAATAATGCAAAATTTAAAACCCTAGAATGCAACTTAACTGATGCAACATGCAATGCAAGATAATTATAGGACAATGATGGACTCTAAATCAGAAAAGAAGGATGTGCAAATGTTAGGTTAACCAAAATAAACCACAAATTTTGGGGGAAAGATGTACTCTCTTGCACTTCTAGGGTTTTACACCTAAAAGGAGAGATTTCTTTCCACTCTAAAATTTTGGAGGGTTCATTCAAAGGATTAGGGGTTGTGTGTGTAATAAGTGTGTGAATGTGTGTATCTAAGTGTTGAAAAAGGGGAAAAGAGACTAACTATTGAAATGTAAGTGTTGGAAAACACATAATGGTATGCAAGTATGTACAAGATGACCTAAGAAACATAAAAAAATACTATCACAAAAATGTATAAGATTGATGAGGTGCACCTAGGAATGAGCTGCAAACTATAAAGGAGGCTAGAAATATTGTTGTTGCTGAAATTCAGGCCTAATTGACACTTATGCCATTCAGGGTGACCTAGTCCCAAATCAGGAAAACTGCACTTGAGCTCAGTTATGTCGAAAGGGTATCCAAATCTACCAAAATCTCTGAAAATCAAGTTCAATGGGACAAGTTCACTATTTTTTTGACTTAGTCCACTTCTAAATTTCAATAAATTAGAGAGTGGAAATGGAAGCCCTTGGTTTGCACTTTCTACTCCTCCAGGTATCTAGTTTTGAAAGTGAAGAATCTAGTCTTCAAGGGTTCTCAAAGCTTCAACTATGGTTTCTAAAACCATGAAGAGATTTTACAAGTTGATCAATATTATTTTACCTTGGTTCTTTGCCAAATCTGCATATAAGACCTACAAATCACACTAAGAGGAAAAAATTGTCGATTGTTAGGGCATTGTGTTTTTCCTTGGTCAAACCCCTTTTGAGTGATTAAAACAAAGTGATGAAATAATGGAGTTTACCTTGCCTTGATGATAGATCTTGAGTTGCAATAGTGATGGATTCAGTCCTTGAATGCTTCAGGAAAGATGTCTTGATGACTTAGAGTGCAATAACCCTAGCTTGCTTGAGAAGAAGGGGAGATGAGTGATGAAAGGAGAGTGAATGAATAGGAGGATTATAATATTAGGGATAAAATGGTGATAAAAACCCTTATTTATATATGTTGTTCCCTAATTTTCCCAAAAATAACACAACACAGGTCGACCTTAGGGTTGAGGAGACAAAATCCCACAAGAATTTTAAGTTAAAGTTAGTTTTTATGCCACATGGGACTAAGTCACCCAAGGTGGTGACTTAGTCCACCTGGGCAATTTTGATTGGTTTTTAGGGATTATCATGTGGTTAATGATTTTTGTCAGGATTTTCTTCTGAAACACACTAAATTTGGGCATATAAGTGCATAAAGGGGTCATTTTAGCATAAGAAAGGGTTGATTTAGTAATGACAAGCCTAGAAAAGTGATAGGGTTAGTTACAACACCTTACAACTCTTTTGACTAAGGCTTAGAAAGAGGTTATTTAGGTGAATTATGATGAAAGGGTCTTAGAAAATTGGGAAGATGTGCTACAACACTTGCCAACACCTTTGCAAGACACCATAGAATCTAGACAAAATTTAACTTAAAATCCGGCAAGAATTATAAGTTAAATTTAATTTTGATGCCACATGTGACTAAGTCGCCCAAGGTGGTGACTTAATCAACTAAGACAATTTTGAATTTTTTTAGGGATTAACATGTGGTTAATGATGTTTGTCGAGATTGTCTTTTGAAACACAGTAAAGTAAGGCATGTAAGTGCATTAAGGGATCATTTTAGCATACAAAAGGGGTGATTTAGTGATGACAAGCCTAAAAAACTGTGAGGGTTAGTTACAAAACCTTACAAAACTTTTGACTAAGGGTTGGAAAGGGGTTATATAGGCGAATTATGATGAAAGGGTCTTATAAAAGTGGGAATATGTGTTACAACACTTCACAACACCTTTGCAAGAAACCTTAGAATCTAAGCAAAACTAGGCCAAAGACCACTAGAAAGGACCCAAATGAGTGAAAAGTTTCAAGGCTACACTTTTTGGTGACACAATCAGAACTATCCTTCAAGGAGAACATGGACTATTTTTTTACTTCGCAAACATTTTCACCACAAAGGAAAAATAAAAAAATTATTTCTAATGCCAACCGACATGTTTAATTTTGTTGGCCTTCTTTATTGACACACCAAACACTTTTAATTTAAAAATAAAAAAAATCTACCACCTTTTTCCTGACTAGAAATCGAGCACCTGAAGGCTTAAAAACCGAGAAGGCTAACAAATATTTTGGCCAAAGTTCACACAATAGGGGAAAACCACACAATTGGAGGTTTCCAATTTTTTTTCATTTCGTGTATGTAGTTTTAATCTTTTTGTGTTGGTTGAGAGTAGAGTATATTGCTTGTACATGTGAGTTCCTAAAGTTAGATCAATGGTGGCATCAATGTTCCATATAACACTTAAACTATAGCTTATCATTCCAAGAATGTCCCAATAGAATAAACATAGGGATCATTATGTATCAATGTTGTTTGCATCTACTATGACATACATACATATCTACACATAGGGAAAATACATTGTCCATCACTGCGATCAATGTTGGCATCAAACAAAATATCACAGTAACTAACCTATGAAAAAATATAGTCTTTTCTCAACAACACCTTATCAAAAATTAAATACTATAGCCTTTTCAATAGTGTCTTATCGAAAATGAAACAGTATACCCTAAGCTAGAGAACAACAATCAATAATGTCTTATGGAATCAATGTTATTTGCATCTTCTATGACATACATGCATATTTGTACATAGGGGACATACATTGTCCAACGCTCTGATAAATAATGCTATTACCAAGACTTTTATATTGTTTTGTAATCATTTCACCGTGCATAAAACACAAAATAACCTACAACAACCTTCATAGAAACTTTACAACGAATGGTCAGACTTGCACCTTCATAGAAGCTATCCCTACTCGAATCTATCTTAACTATTGTATGGTTCCTATGTAGTCTAGATGGTTGTAATAACACCTGCCATTTAAAATGTCAAAAGAGGTATCGAAAGTCTTCACAATTTTCAATAAGGCATTGTTGGGTGTTCTTCTATGGCTTTACCTACTATCAAAGCTATAAGATAGGATTGTGAGGTTCTTTAAAAGTTGAAGTTCAATCTCCCTATTAAAAGTTTGATTTTTTTTTAGGGATTAACATGTGGTTAATGATGTTTTTCGAGATTGTCTTCTGAAACACACTAAAGTAAGGCATGTAAGTGCATTAAGGGATCATTTTAGCATAATAAAGGGGTGATTTAGTGATGACAAGCCTAAAAACCTGTGAGGGTTAGTTACAAAACCTTACAACACTTTTGACTAAGGGTTGGAAAGGGGTTATATAGGCGAATTATGATGAAAGGGTCTTATAAAAGTGGGAATATGTGTTACAACACTTGACAACACTTTTGCAAGAAACCTTAGAATCTAAGCAAAACTAGGCCAAAGACGACTAGAAAGGACCCAAATGAGTGAAAAGTTTCAAGGCTACACTTTTTGGCAACACAATAAGAACTATCCTTCAAGGAGAACATGGACTATTTTTTTACTTCACAAACATTGTCACCACAAAGGAAAAATAAAATAATTATTTCTAATGCCAACCGACATGTTTAATTTTGTTGGCCTTCTTTATTGACACACCAAACACTTTTAATTTAAAAATAAAAAATATCTACCACCTTTTTCCTGACTAGAAATCGAGCACTTGAAGACTTAAAAACTGGGAAGGCTAACGAAGATTCTGGCCAAAGTTCACACAATAGGGGAAAACCACACAATTGGAGGTTTTCAAATTTTTTTCATTTTGTGTGTGTAGTTTTAATCTTTTTGTGTTGGCTGAGTGTAGAGTATATTGCTTGTACATGTGAGTTCCTAAAGTTAGATCAATGGTGGCATCAATGTTTCATATAACACTTAAACTATAGCTTATCATTCCAAGAATGTCCCAATAGAATAAACATAGGGATCACTATGTATCAATGTTTTTTGCATCTACTATGACATACATACATATCTACACATAGGGAAAATACATTGTCCATCACTGCGATCAATGTTGGCATCAAACAAAAAATCATAGTAACTAACCTATGAAAAACTATAGTCTTTTCTCAATAACACCTTATCAAAAATTAAATACTATAGCCTTTTCAATAGTGTCTTATTGAAAATGAAATAGTATACCCTAAGTTAGAGAACAACAATCAATAATGTCTTATGGAATCAATGTTATTTGCATCTGCTATGACATACATGCATATTTGTACATAGGGGACATACATTGTCCATCGCTCTGATAAATAGTGCTATTACCAAGACTTTTATATTGTTTTTGTAATCATTTCACCATGCATAAAACATAAAATAACCTGCAACCACCTTCATAGAAACTTTACAATGAATGGTCAGACTTGCACCTTCATAGAAGCTATCCCTATTCGAATCTATCTTAACTATTGTATGGTTCCTATGTAGTCTAGATGGTTGTAATAACACCTGCCATTTAAAATTTCAAAAGAGGTATCGAAAGTCTTCACAATTTTCAATAAGGCATTGTTTGGTGTTCTTCTATGGCTTTACCTACTATTAAAGCTATAAGATAGGATTGTGAGGTTCTTTAAAAGTTAAAGTTCAATCTCCCTATTAAACACATGTATCAGTACATATGTATATATATAAGTTTCCATTCATCTATATACGTATATTTTCTACATCTAATGCCATGTGCATACGTTTCTACACATAATTTTTTAGTGTGTATATTTCCAAGCAGCAGATTCCTACATATGCATACAATGCATGGCACGAGTCTATATTTGTTGGCATGTATTCCAGAGTAACTAGAAAAAGAGAAAGGAAGATCTATGCATATTGTTGCAGAACCTAGATCAAGTGAAGAACCCAATTCAACTGAGTAAATTGATGTTACACCTTGCTTACATATTGAACTGCCAAAAAGGTTATATGTCTAACAAGGGAAAGGTGATTCCCCTAACTAGGCCCCTAGGGATTTTCACCTAAGGATCACTTGATTTAGGAATCACACTATTCCCACTTTGGTGATATGACTCTTTTTGGTGATTGCATTCAAAGGAAGGGGTTGAATTGGGTTATGATGTGTGTGAGAAGTGTGGTTGAATGATGGAAATAAAATGAAACTAATCTAACTATGAAATATAAATGAAAGAAAATGTAAAATAAATGCAAGCTAACTAAATGACCTAAATGTATGTAAACAAAAAGGAAACTAGAAAATGTAGAGACGGTGCACCTGGGAAATGAAACTTGTAGAAGAGGATCCCTATAATATTTTGAAATCTGTTTGAAATCTTCTAAGGGATACTTACACCAAAATGGGTGACCTAATACTTCTGTCAAGAAATTCTACCAGATTGGGTTTCGGGAAAAAGGTATCCAAAAATGTCAAAACCCTTTTTCAGGCCCAGTATAGGAACAAGGTCACCAATGACGGTGACCTACTCCTCCTGGTACTTTCAGGAACCCAATGGTCTAACTTTATGGGTCCCCACTTGCAATTTAATTTTTTGTAGATGCCTATGTTTGAATCTTTAAAAAATGACCCGCAAGTTGTCCTTTTGCTCAACTTAGGGTTTGATGACTTCAGTTGACTTGAATGGAATGATTGTACCCTCTTCAATACTTTATTCCTTGCCAAATTTGAGTACAACCTACAAAGAACATGCAAATACAAAGAGAATTTTGGGGTTAGGGAATAGGGGTTTGCCTAAGTCAAACCACTTTCATGGTAACTTAAACCCAAATGAGAAACAATGAAAGGAAAGATGATGGAATGATAAAGCAATGCAAACACTCACCAAATCCTTTATTGTTGAAGTCTGCAACATGAAAGAACTAGCTCCAATGGAGGTTTCTTGAGATGTCATATGCATGATTGCTTGCTTGGGAATCTTGAGTACAAGAGTGCTTGTGAAGATGCAAAAATGATCTAAGGGGGGAAATGAAGGTGAAAACCCTTATTTATACAAGATATGCCCTAATTTCCTAAAAATGTCACATGATAGGCTGACACTAGGGTTTTGGAGGCAAATTCTTGTTAGGTTTTTTATTTAATTTTGAATTTTATGCCTAAAGGAACTAGGTCGCCCAAGGTGGTGACCTAGTCCACTTGAGATAATTCAAGTGGTGGTCAAGAATAAAAATGTGTTAAATGATGTTTATTAGACTTGCCTCTGGAAACACACTTAAGTGGGGCCTAAAAGTACATTAAGAGACTAATTTATTATTAAAAAGGGTTGAATTAGTGGTGATAATCCTAGGAAAGTTTGAAAATATATCACAACACTTTGGCACAAGGCATGGAAAGGGGTAAAAAGGGGTAATTTAGGTGAATTATGTTGAAAGGGTCTCAGAAAAAGCGAAATACGTATTACAACACTTCACAACACCTTTGCGAAACACTATTAGATTGTCATTGATTTGCATGCATTCAAGAATAAACCAAGGGAAAACAAGGCCAAAATGAGTGACAAATTGTCAAGGGCTACACTTTTTGGTGACACATTTAGCCCCCACTTTAGTGAGAGGATGAACTTGATTCAAACTTAGACTAAAGTAGCTGAATCATGCATGTCAAGTGGGATCCAATGTATTCATGCCAGTAAGGTGAGATGACTATGATCAAGAGGGATGATCAAGCCCCCAGAATCAAGATCCCATGCAAACCAAACATAAGCACAAAATATCACACAAGGAGTGATGTGAAAGACTGGAGGGAGAGAAAAAGTTTAGATCAAGCTTTGACTCTTTCTGACTAGTTATGGATTAGATCTAGGTTGTTTTTCTGAAGGAAAAGGATGTACTCACTCTAGGTTGATGAGACTTTTAGTTTTTTGTCAAGTGAGAATTCTAAAAAGGGGGTGAGATACATACACACGATTGGTATGCACTCACACACACAAATCTGGATATGGGGAAATTCATGCCACTAGTTGGGCTTCCTGCTCAACCATACCAAAGTTATACCTCCTAATAACTTTGATAAGGCACCAAAAAAGGTAAGGGTGTGGTTCATGAGACACGAAAATCCTTGGATTCTTATAACTCATGAACAAGTGCAAGATGGCTCCACATGCATGCAAGTTGTGTTATGAAAGGTGGAAATGTATGCACAATGCAAAAGAATAAAATGAAAAAGGGATGTTCAAAGGAGTCTTATTTAGTTCATGTGCAAGGTATTTAACTTAGGGAACAATGGGTGATCCCACAATAGTGGTTTATAATTTTTGGCCAAACTCGACACTGAAATTATTATTTTTAACTAAATCTTCACATTCGGGCACTTATAGCGGCTAAACCGTGAGGAATTTGAAGATGATGCAAACTAGAGTCTCATCACATTTTATCTATAGATTCTAAAAATATTTTTTTCAAAATTTTTGGAATAATATTGAACTTCTTTTTCCATCTCCCACGAAAACTGGTTTTTTTCAGAAAACAACATTTTTAAAAAGTGGCGCTCACCATATACAACATAAAAAATTTTGTGTGAAGGATAAAATTCTAATTTTTTGAAATTTAGATTTGAAACTATGATAACTAGCACTTTCATTTGGTCTCATAGTTTTTTATTTAATATTTTTTCCTTAATAGAGTTTCAAAGTCAAACCAATTGCAATTTAGACATAGGCGGACTCTATACAACATAAGTTTTTATGTATGAATCGAAATTCAAATTTATTTTTTTAATGGATCAAGGACGTCAATATCTAGCATGAACATATTTAAAAAAAAATTATTTTGATAATTTCCTATTTTTCCACATGTGCAAAACAAAGAGCTTCATTTTCAGTGAAAAACCTATGTTTAATAAAACTAAAAAAACACATACTTAAGAAAACCAAAACATATTAAAAGTATATTCATGGGATAGCTCATTTCAAGGACTACCATTATCATTTCAAATAAATTTTAAATGAATTCATTTGATCCCCCAAAACATAAATCAAAAGTGATTTTTTATCAGCATTTTGATAGGTGTAAAGGAGACTCATTTATAGGTATGGTTTAAAACTAGCAAGATTCTATCCAAGGGGGTTTGATCTAAGGTGGTTTGATCAATTACGCTTCAATTGGAATCCTTAAAATGGAACTTTTAAAGTCTTAAATCATTATATTTTCTAAAAATATGTGATTTCAACAAAAATCAATTCCTCTCAGAAATTGTAAACCAACTTTGTGGGATCACCCCAATGTGTCTAATTTCTCCAAGATAGGACCAATCGAATGATAGAAAATTCAAAACTTAGGGGATGTAGTGTGTCACATCAGGCCACTAAGATGAATGTGATATGCTAAGATAGGTCACACTTATGAAGGAAATTACACCCAATTTCATCCACAAAGTGAGAAAACACATCATATGAAGTAATAAGGCTGAATTAGGAACTGAGGAAAAATAAATGCAAATGCAAAATACATAATACCAATGTATGCCCCCATTTTAAAGGAATTTCTACACACCGTTTTGTGAGAAAATTCTTTAAAGTAGAAAAAGGAAAAAATCAAAAAGGACATGAGAGCGTACTTGAAAAGCCCTATGTCAAGTGATAGGTATCCAAGAAAGGTAAAGGGGTTTCCCCCAAAATGAAAAACACCAAACACATAAGGGATCTATGGATTTGGGGTCAATATGTTTGTTGCTGGAATGTTTGTGTAGAGAGCATGAAACTATCATCATTCCCCCAAATACATAGAACTGTAAAGAGATACAAAGAGAGCGAAAGAAAATGAAAAGAAAGAGTCAATTTGGGTCAAAATGGAAGAGACATAGGATGTCTCGATGATTTGCATCGTCCCCAAAAGGACAAAAATAAAAAAGGAAAAGACAAAGAAAAAGAGCCTTTTTGAGTCAACATGAAGGATACATTGCGGTCTCAATGCCTTCCATCATACTCAAATGGAAGGAAAAAAGGAAAAAAAAAAGGAAAAAACTCCATTTGGGTCAACATGAAGGAGACATTGCGGTTTCAATACCTTGCATCATCCCCAAATGGAAGGAATAAAGGTAAAAAAAACACGAACAGATTGCACAACAAACATAAGAATGGAGATACATATAGAAAAATGTCACAAAGAGAGGGAACATCAAACATGACAATATGGGGAAGACATGGCACACACAAGCAAACATGTGACTAGTAAGGCAAGTGTGAGTCAACCATTAAACTATTGGCAACACAAGGGCAAACAACTGAGAGGGGGGGTGAATCGGTTTCCATAGAATTTCAAACTTATTAACTTTATTAACCTTAATTCTCAGATCTGATTATTAACAATGAAAGCATGAATCAACAACACATCAGAAACACACATAACACCAATATTTTTGTGTGGAAACCCTATTAGGGGAAAAACCACAGTGGAGGTTAATCCACAAGTTATACCCTGTTAAAAGTATAAGAAGAATATAAGAGGAATGTACATGCATTTAGATGCACTGCCTAGAGCTCACTGCTCAAAGGAAGACTCACTATCTTATAAAAAATATTTAGATTAAAACCATCAGAAGAATTTGAATTGAGAAAGTAGCATCTACAAATGCCTGAGTACAATTCTAGTTAAGCACATGAACACTTCTTCACTTTCTTACACTCTTCTTGACACTAAACTCTACCTTCAAATGATCTAAACCTTATTCACACATAGCACTCACACACTTCACATCACAAACACCTCAAATGAGATGAACAATCACTTATATATATCCGCAATAAGAAATTACATTGCTTTATGTCGGCTTCAACAAAATAATAGAATAAATGCAAACTATCAGCCCAAAACAATAACGATTATCAATCCACATCAACCAAAGTAGGCCAAAATATAGTAGAGAGGAAAAATAATATCTTTGAACACAAAACAACTTTAAATATTACTCCTTGGAGATCCACAACAATCTTGAAACACCTTTTTGGCCATGAACATGAAAAATATGAATATGAAAGAGAAATCTCAGATCATGAGAACAATGATCAATGCAGATGTGCAACACAAATAGAAAATGATCTAGAAATATCCATGAACACCACAGGAACATACGCAACTGGGTGAACCCACAGAAGTGGTTTACAATTCGAGTGACAAAGGAAAACATCCAAAAAACACACCCATGCAAAAAAAAGTATTTTGAGGGGTTCAAGTGAACTCAAGGTTTGAACGAACCAAAAAGGGGTTTGCTCAAACAAAGGTTGAAGTGAACCCCTTTGTATGTGGGAACCTACATTTCCCATTGTGGAAAGGGGGTTCACTCGAACCTTGGTTCGAGCGAACCCCCCTTTTCCCACCTTCCCACCCTCTGACATAAAAAAGACTCCATATTTTCGCCCTTCGAAGCTTGGGTTGAGGATGAAAATGGAGGAGACTTCACAAACCCAACTAGAAGATGGTATTCCTCAGAATGAGTGATCCAATGAATATAATTTTAATATGTTTTGGTTTTATTATGTATGTGTTTTTTTATTTTTATTAAACATAGGTTATCCATCGAAAATCAAGTTCTTTGTTATGCACATGTGGAAAAATAATAGATTATCAAAATTAAATTTTAAAAAATATATTCAGGCTGGGTATTGATGTTCTTGATCCATTTAAAAAAAAATTGAATTTTGATATATACAAAAAATGTTATGTTGTATACAGTCCACCTATGTCTGAGTTGTAATTGGTTTGACTTCGAAACTTGATTAAGAAAAAAATATTCAATAAAAAACTATAAAACCAGATGAAAGTACTAGATATCGTAGTTACAAATCTAAATTAAAAAAAATTATAATTTATCCTTCTTACAAAAAAATTTATGTTGTATATGACGAGCGTCACTCCTTAAAAAAATTGTTTTTAAAAAAAAACTAGTTTTCGAAGGAGATGGAAAAATAAGTGCAATTTGATTCCAAAAAAAATGAAAAAATATATTTAGAATCTATAAAAAAAACATCACAAATCACTAGTTTTCATCATCTTCAAATTCCTCACAGTTTAGGTACTATAGGAGCCCGAAAGTGAAGATTTACCTAAAAAAATTTAGTTTGGTGTCGAGTTTTCCCAAAAATTCTACACGAATATTGTGGGATCACCCAAGTTCTTAGATTACCAAAATCACATTGTCTTCTTCCATGAACACCATTTGTAGTAACAAAATAGATGTCAGAACACAAAAACTTATAACTTCCTCAAATATTCATGCACACCTTTGAAACTTACAAAGTAGAAACTAGATAGGCTTGCAAACAAACCATTTAATCTGCAACATCTAGTTTAGAACATATTGAACTTTCTACCATATTGATCTTCAATGCTTCATAGACAATCTATAACATATTTATTACAATTTTCTCAATATCCTCGACATATGCACAGTCTTAAAGACATTTATGTTAATAGTGTTGACATCAATAACAACCACATATCAACAACACAAACCACAACATCCAAAAATCTCCCCCTTTGGCATTGATGGAAACACATGATGTGAAAAATACACCATCAACGTAACTAACTCTTCTTCCAACAATCTCCCCTTTACACATTGCTCTACTCATATTGCTCTTCTCCCCCTTACTTTTAGCTCTTCCATAATTTTTCACATTACTCTTCTCCCCCTTTGACATCAATGGCAAAGGTACAAAAGCTCTAAAACACATATATGAGTCATTTGACTACTCCCCCCTGAGTAGCAGCCATCACAACATCAATCCAGATCAAGATATGACTATGAATGCATAGGCTAATGCAAAAAATATGCACGTTAGTTCTAATTAGGAGTGGTAATCACCCCTAACTTCTCTCTGAGATAATCAAAAGCATACTTGGGCAAAGGCTTTGTAAATATTTCTGCAATTTGTTCCTTTAGTAGGCACATACTCTAGTCTGACTTCCTTATCACTCACTTTATCTCTCAAAAAGTGGTATTTAATAGATATATTTTTTTGTCTTTGAATGCAACACTAGATTCTTAGAAATGTTTATAGTTCTTGATTTATCATAGAATATGGCAATAGGTTCATCATACACAACTTTGATATCTTTCAGCATCTGCTTCATCCACAATACTTGAGTACAATTGTTAGAAACAACAATATATTTTTCCTCTACAATAGACAAGGAAACACCATTTTTCTTTTTGCTTAACCATGAAATCAAGTTCTTTCTCAAGAAAAACATGCCACGACTAGTACTTTTCCTATCATTCACATCTCCTACCTAATCAACATCACTAAAGGCACATAAAGCAAGATCATCATCTTTAGGATACCATAGGCCAAAATCAACTGTTCCCTTCAAGTATCTGAAAATTCTCTTCTCAACACTCACATGAGATTCCTTAGGATCAACTAGAAATCTAACAACAATGCACACAACATTCATGATATTAGGTCTAGTTTGAGTCAAATACAACAATCCACTAATCATTGATTTGTATCTAGTCTGATTTTTCTTTGGAGAATCATCATCTTGTGTCAACTTGCATCCGGTCACCATGGGTGTAACGACTTGTTTTGAATCTTCCATACCAAAATTCTTCAGCAGTTCTCTCACATACTTGGACTGAGATATAAAGACCCCTTCATGTACCTAATTAATTTTCAATCCCAAAAAGAATTTAAACTCTTCAATCATTGACATATCAAACTCATTTTGCATTTCAATAGAATACTTCATGCACAAACCATCATCTCCTCCAAAAATGATATCATCAACAAAAAATTCCACAAACAAATCTTTATCATCATCAATCTTGAAATACATATTACTATCAGCAGTACCTTTGTTATATCCAAGCTTCATCAAGTTCTTATCCAGTCTAGCATACCAAGCTCCAAGGGCTTATTTGAGTCCATACAATGCTTTCTTCAACTGAAAAACCATATCTCCCTGATCAATCAATTGAAATCCATCAAGGTACTCAATATACACCTCTTCCTCTAATTCACCATTTAGAATTATTGACTTGACATCCATCTGATAAACTTTGTAGTTTTTGTAAGCAGCATACGCAAGAAACAATCTCACAACTTCAATTCTAGAAATAAGAGAAAAGGTTTCTTCAAAGTCAATACCTTCCATATGAGAGTATCCTTTACATACCAGTCTTGCTTTGTTTTTGATAACTTCAGCTTCTTCATTTAGTTTGTTTCTAAAGACCCATTTAGTTCCTATTACATTTTTTCTTTAGGTCTGGGAACAAGAATCCATGTATTATTCTTATCAATTTGTTGTAGTTCTTCTTTCATATCTTCAATCCAATGTTCATCTTCACATCCTTCATTGACATTACTTGGCTCAGCCTTTGAAATTAAACAATATTCTTCTGCAATTCTTCTCCTAGTCTGAACACCTTTGTTCTTATCTCCTATAGTTTGATTTTTTGAATGATTCAATCTCACATACCTTGGAGTCTTAGAGTGTTCTTGAATTTCAGGTCTTGAGGTCTCTCTTCTATACTTTCACTAGTCTCTGCATCTTCTTGTTCTTCTTGATTCACTAGAATGATCTAAACTTTATTTGAAGTCCAACTCTTGTTTGTATTGTCATTCTAATCATCAGACTCATATCCATAGGTTCTAGAGGTTCTTGCAATGTCTTCATCAACCTTAATATTTTTAGTTTCAACCATTTTCTTCAATCTCTTGTTGTAGCACCGGTAGGCCTTGCTCTTAGTAGAATAACCAAGAAAGCTTGCTTCATCATGTCTAGCATCAAACTTTCCCAGATCTTCATCTCTCCTGATATAGCATTTTCTCCCAAAGATTTTGAAATATCTAATAGTAGGCTTATGACCAAACCATAGCTCAAAAGGAGTCTTACTAGTATTACCTTTGGTTTGTACACAATTAAGAATATAAAGAGAAGTATTCACAACTTCTCTCCAATGGATATGAGGGACATTTCCTTCCAACATATTGAAATGTCCTATTTCTTCTTTCCACAACTCCATTCTATTGAGGGGTCCATGGTGCAAATAATTCTCTTTATCCCCTACTCTTCACAAAAAGAATTGAACTCACTGGAAGTGAATTCACCACCTCTATTTGATCTCAGATAGTTAATCTTTAGTCTTGTATTTGTCTCAACCATAGCCTTGAATATTTTGAACTTTTCTAGAGCTTAATATTTATCCCTTAAGAAAGTAACCCACATCATCCTAGAGTAATCATCAATAAGAAACATGAAGTACCTGTAACCTTGTAGACTTCTGATTTTAGCAGGACCACATAAGTCAGTATGCACAAGTTCCAACAATTCATTTGAATAATGTTGTTTGCTATGAAATGAAATTATAGTTTGTTTTCCCAATTTGCATTCCTTGCATATGGTATTAGTAGGCTTCACCAACTTAGGAATATCTCTCACTGCATTTGATGAACTTATCTTGATAATACAATCAAATTTTACATGACACATTATCCTATGCCATAACCAACTCTCATAAAGTTGAGCAATCAGATAAATTTTACTACCAACATTTACATAAAAGATGTTACCTTTTGTTTTTATACCTGAAGCAATCATATTTCCAGAAATTCCCAGTATGCTACGCTTTCCATCTTTGAATTGAATATTGTAAACCTTATCAACCATCTATCGAACACTTAGAAGATTATGCTTCAAACCTTCAACATAAAAAACATCATCAGTATTATGCTTACCATCAAAATAAATGCATCCTCTACCATGGATTATACCACCATTGTTATCACCAAATATTACAACACCACCATCATGGTTCTCTAGGCTTACAAATTTACTCTTATCACCTGTCATGTGATGTGAACATACACTATCAATTACCCATTCATATTTTTCTTCAACTTGGGCAGTTAGGGATTTCTCCACATTTGTCCAACTAACAGATTCGATAAACATAAAATTATTTTCCTTGATATAAATAAACACAAACTCATCTTCAATTGCATTCCCTTTGTCATATTCATCATCTGTCACACATTCATTAGCAACACAATAACACTTCTTTTGAAATTTGAGCTTGCAAGGTCTTGGATTAGGAACTCTTTCTGGAAACCTTGATGCATAATGACCTATTTTGTTGCAAGAAAAAAAATTAATAGGAAACTTTCATTTATAGTTACCTTCTCCTTTGGCTTCCATTTTGACAATAAGTGCTTCAAGCTCATTTAGCTTTCTTTCTTCTTCTTCAATATGTCTCATTTGTTCCTCATATCTGAATACCTTTCTAGAAGAACTTTCACTTGGATCATATCTCTGCTTGTCTCTCTCGGAAGTAGTAGCTTTGAATGCAGAGTTTGTCTTCAAAAGGGCATCACCGAATTCTCTCAACTTAAAAGTAGTAAGTTTACAAACCAACATATCTCTGGTTATATTTTTTATAGATTCGAGCTCATCAATGGTTGCAAATTTAATTTTGTATGCATCAAGAAAATTTGTAAGAACTTTGGCAACAATATGTTGTTCATCCACTTGTCCACCAACACATATGAGACCACACACAATTTCATTCACTCTTTTCATGTAAGTAACAATATTCTCATCATTTCCCATTTTCAACAATTCATATTTTCCATTTAGACACTCTAGCTTGGCCATCTTCACATTAGCATCACCTTCATATAAAGTTTCCAAATTTTTCCAGATCTCATACATAGTTTTTCAGATCCATGAAATTTGTCATCTCAGTATCAATCAAAGCACTCAAAAATGCTTCCTTAGCCCTAATGTTATATTCAACATCCCTAATCTCAGCAGTAGTAATAGGACCATTTGGAGGAATAACATACCTATTGCATGTAATGTGCCAATAGGATTCACCAATGTATGTCACATGACACTACATTCGAGTCTTCCATAGAGAATAGTTTGTTCCACCAAATCGCATACTATCCTTCTTATATGTCACCATCTCAGATTACCTCAAGCTATTAAAATTCTTCCAAGGAACCTCCTCTGATACCAATTGTTGGCAACAAAAGGGAAATCAACAAAGAGGGGGGGTGAATCAATTGTCACATAATTTCAAACTTACTAACCTTATTAACCTTAATTCTCAAATCTGATTATTAACAGTGAAAGCATGAATCAACAACACATCAAAAACAAATAGAACACCAATATTTTTGCATGGAAACCCTGTTAAGCGAAAAACCACGGTGGAGGTTAATCCACAAGTTATACCTTGTTAAAAGTATAAGAATAATATAAGAGGAATGCACATGCATTCAGGTACAGTTCATAGAGCTCACTAATCAAGACTCACTGTATTACAAAAAATATTCAAATTAAAACCATTTGAAGAATTTGAACTGATAAAGTAGCATCTACAAATGCCTGAGTACATTATTGGTTAAGCACATGAACACTTATTCACTTCCTTTCACTCTTCTTCACACTCTTATCTACCTTCAAATTATCTGAACCTTATTCACACATAGCACTTGGACACTTTGCATCACACACACCTCAAAATGATATAAACAATCACTTATATATCCGCAACAAGAAATTACACTGGTTTATGTCGACTTCAACAAAATAATAGAATGAATGCAAACTGTCAGCCCAAAACAATAAATATTATCAATGCACATCAACCAAAGTCAGCCACAACATAGTAGAGACCCAAAATAATGTCTTCGAACACAAAAAACCTTCAAAGATTATTCCTTGAAGATCCACAACACACTTCAAACACCTTATTGGCCATGAACATGAAAAATATGAACATTTAAGAGAAAATATCAGATCATGAGCACAATGATCAATGTGGACATGCAATACAATAGAACATGATATAGAAATATCCATGAAAACCACAAGAACATACATAACAACTTTTATTACCAGAATCACATTGTCTTCTTCCATGAACACCATTTTTACTAACAAAATAGCTATGAGAACATAGAAACTTATAACTTCCTCAAATCTTTATACGCACCTCTGAAACTTACAGAGTAGAAACTAGATAGGCTTGCAAATAATCCCTTTAATATGCGACATTTGGTTTGAAATAGATTGAAATTTATATCATACCAATCTTCACTACTTCACAAACAACCTATAACATATTTATTACAATTTTCTGAATATCCTTGACATATGCAGTCTTAAAGACATTTATGCTAATATTTTTGACATCAATGAAAACCACATATCAACACAAACAAAAGCATCCAACATAAAGAAGTCATCCACCTCCCAATATTGGAGGGTAGAAGTGGGAGTTGAACAATGAAGCTAAGGGACAAGGACAAGGCTAATCAAGGTCTTTCCCTCACTGAATGCAAGGAAAGACTGAGTTAAGGTAGGTGATGGAAAATAATCATGCAATAGTGAGAAGGGTATGTTCTACAACTATTACATGAAAAGGTGCATGGGAGTAGTTTATGGTTGGAGGGGGTGGAAATTATCACCAACAAATTGATACTTACTCAGTATCTCTCGCAAATGACCACATTCATCATTTATACGTTGAAGAACATGATGAGAAGCACAATGTGGGACATTACCATCTTTAAGATAAATCACCAACCGATTGCGATGAGGCAAAGTAATTAGTCCTTTGTTGAGGAGGATTTTTATTTTCCTCTCACATTTAGGAGGTGGACGAAGAGGAAGTTTTAGAACTTCTATAATTTATATGGCCTCTTGTGTCGACTAAAATCTCCAACTTCAAAAGAGGAGACTAGGGTAGGAGGACCCAACATGACTCTGGAATTGTATTTTTTAAGATTAGGAGATGGTGAGTGTTCTTTGCAAAGATGAAAATTAAAATTAGGAGGGGAACCAAAGATCACTGTGCTATCATCATGAAGCCCTAAAACTTATCGAGGAGTCCTACAGTCATGAGGAGGATCTTGATAGCCTATGCCCATTGTATGTTCATTGGGTGACAATTGTTCATAAAATTTGTGTATTTCATGTTCATTTCTTGTGTCACCACCTTATTTAATAAGAATGGTAAACCCTTTTCCATTGGTTTGTTGAAGATTAATTGGAGGGTGAGTGACCTAATGATGGTAAAAAAGTTGAGCAGTGATAGGATTTCGAAATGAAGGTAACCAAATGTCTCTAGGGGGGACATGTTAGACATCACGGGTTGGATTATAGATGGGTAAAAAGAAGTATTTTCTTCAAGATTATCAAGGCATTCATTGAGGAACTGATACATGCTAGCATCACGATCACCAATGATGTCAACTTTGGTAGGAGGACATGCATTTGGACTTGATTGAGTAGGAGTAGGTTCAAGCTCATTAGGATTAGTCAAAAAAGTGTAGCTTGACATTTGATGGACATCCAAAATTTCTTGAAAGACATAGCCATAGTGAAAGAAAATTAATGAAAAGAGATTTACAAAAATAGACAATCTGGAAGCATAAATAAAAATGCAATTGCAGAAAGAAAAAATGCAGATGAGGTTCTGAAAATGTCATAAAAGACTAGAAAAAAATGTACAAGAGGACTAGGTCGCCCAGTGTGGCGACTTAGTCCCAAGAAGGATTTTTTGGACAATTTTTGAAATTTTTGAATACTTTTAATGATTTGTATGATTTTTTAGTGTAGGTGTAGAATGAAAATGTAGGTATTTTTATACTTTTCCAATTAAAATCCAATGCAAAGTGCAATCTAATATGAACTTTAGATTAAATGCATATTTTTATGAACCCTAGGATGTAAACAATGTAAATTTTTAATGTAATGCAAGATTTTTCCTAAGATGAAATGAAAAAATAAGAAGATTAAAAAAGTGGTCTGGTTAGGTTCACCAAAATGAATCACCAAAAAGGTTATATGTCTAACAAGGGAAAGAGAATTCCCCTTACTATGCCCCTAGGTTTTTTCACCTAGGGAGCACTTGGTTTAGGAATGACACTCTTTCCACTTTGGTGATATGAATTTTTTGGTGATTGTATTCAAAAGAAGGGGTTTAATTGGGTTTTTCTGTGTGTGAGAAGTGTTGTTGAATGCTGAAAATTAAATGAAACTAATCTAACTATGAAATGTAAACTAAATGCAAGCTAACTAAATGACCTAAATGTATGTAAATAGCAAGGAAACTGGAAAATGCAGAGATGGTGCACCTGGGAAATGAAACTTGTAGAAGAGGAGCCCTAGAATATTCTAAAATCTATCTAAAATATGCAAAGGGACACTTACGCTAGAATGGGTGACCTAGTTCTTCTCTCGATAAATTTTGCCAAACTGGGTTTCGAGGAAAAGGGTATCCAAAAATGTCAAAACCCTTTTTTAGGCCCGGTACAAGGACAAGGTCACCAATGATGGCGACCTAGTCCTCCTAGTACTTTTGAGAGCCTGAAGGTATGATTCTATGGGTCCCTCTTGCACTTTCCTTTTCTATAGATTCTTGTGTCTGAATCTTCGAAAAAAGACCTATGAGTTGTCCTTTTGCTCCACCTAGGGTTTGATTACTTGAGTTGACTTCAATGGAATGATTGTACCCTCTTTAATAATTTATTCCTTTCCAAAATCTGAGTACAACCTATAAATCACATGTAAACACAAAGAGAATTTTGGGGATAGGGAATAGGGGTTTGCCTAAGTCAAACCCCTTTGATGGTAGCTTAAACCCAAATGACAAATAGTGAAAGGAAAGATGATGGAATGATAAAGCAACGTAAACACTCACCAAACACTTTTTTGTTGAAGTCTACAACATGAAAGAACCAAATCCAATGGAGGTTGCTTGAGATGCCTTATTCTTGATTTCTTGTTTGGGAAGCTTGAGTACAAGAGTGCTTGTGAAGATGCAAAAATGATCTAAAGGGGGGTGCAAAAATGAAGGTGAAAACCCTTATTTATACAAGATATGCCCTAATTTCCCAAAAATGTCACATGATAGGCCGACACTAGGGTTATGGAGGCAAATTATCGTTAGGTCTTTTATTTAATTTTGAAATTTATGCCTTAAGGGACTAGGTCACCCAAGGTGGTGACCTAGTCCACTTGGGAAAATTCAAGTGGTGGTTAGGAATACAGGGTGTTAAATGATGTTTATAAGATTTGCCTCTGGAAACACACTTAAGTGGGGCTTAAAATTATGTTAAGGGACTAATTTATCATTAAAAATGGTTGAATTAGTGATGATAAGCCTAGGAAAGTGTGAAAATACATTACAACACTTTGGCACAAGGCTTGGAAAGGGTTGAAAATGGGCTATTTAGGTGAATTATGTTGAAAAGGTCTTAGAAAAGTGGGAAGATGTATTACAAAAACTTTGTAAAATACCATTAGATTGTCACTGATTTGCAAGCATTCATGACTAAACCAAGGCAAAACAAGGCCAAAATGATTGAAAAAGTGTCAAAGGCTACACTTTTCAGCGACACACATACCAATAGAATTTTAGAGACAAAAAACTTAGCCAGAATACATGCAAGAAATATATAACACCAATAAAATGACAACCATCAACACAACTAAAATTCTATTGATATCTAAATAGGGTGTAACAAAAATTTCTTTGCTTGAATTGGGTTCATCAACAATATATATCAGCGCAATAGATTCCTACAAATGCATCTAGAACATGCAATGTCTACATATGTTCTTACAAAACAAAATGTTCACTGATATATAGGTATTTAAAGTTAGACGCACCTTTCTAGTTATTATTTCTTTTAGCCTCAAAAAGGACTTGTTAGAATGATAGGTTGTATATTAACTATAATAATAAAGATTAGTTTCACCATTGATCCAAGTGGTGGACCATGCATGTTATTTCTTAGGGGTTTGGTGAGAGACCATAGGGCTTCATGACCCAATATAGTAGGGTGGAGAGAAGACCTTGTTTTGTTATGTTTCATTTTATATTTTCTATTTGTTTTCTAGCTACATTATGGCTCTTTAAGTTTGTGTTTGCAAGTAGTTTATTGTATTCATCGTAGTATATGCTTATGTATAGGTATATGTATATATTCATGTGCAATCAAAGAAGTGAATATATTTTAGATGGAGGTTGGAATGAAGGAAGGGATGATGCATAACCATAAGCAACAGTAGTGTTACACTCTCCTTTAAATAGTGCATCATACCTTCCATTCATTAGAGTCTCCATTGAAAATGCATTGCATATGCATAGATACATTTACATATACATATACATATATGTATGCTTTGGTTGTTCTCCATTGAAAGGAAAAGTAAGAGTTGCGGAATATGCTTTCCTAATGCAAAATCCTCAGAAGAGGAGTGGGAAAACCTTCATTTAACAATTTTATTGTGTTTGAGAAGCTCATTCATAGTATAACATGAAAGATAGAAATAAAACACACACACATAGATAACACCAGACATACAAGGGAAAACCCTTATGGGAGAAAACCCCACCACACCAATTAAAGTCACTTTTTATTACAATAACAATTACATACAGAGTTATAGACTTCACTCTCAGATGTTAGCTCACAACAACATCCCTTAAGCGACCTCCTCACATAATTTTGTTTGACACATTCACTGTTATAATGCTTTTTCAGCATACAATGAATTCTCACACTATCTATCACCTTTGTCTCTATGTCTTCCTTTTATTTCTCTCCTACACAAGCAACCATTAGGGTGTATTTAATTACATTCTTCATCGACAAGCTTTCTCCATCTTTGATCAAACAACCCTACCACATGCATCGAACTGCCCCAACATTAAATTCAATTACAGAGAATTACCAAATTTGGACTCTGTCAACCCTAAATTGGATCA